>JAADWH010000221.1:0-33669 GCA_023335995.1 Globisporangium nagaii
ATGCGCATGGCGTCTCGCCTCGACTTCTTCCGTCTGCACTCGTGGTTCTACGGCAACTTGGGCTGGTACTTCACGCAGACGATGACCGTTGTGGGCGTGTACTTCTTCATCTACGGCAAGGTGTACATGGCGCTGAGCGGCATGGACAGCTACTTCCTGAGCCACGGTGGTCTCGGCATCGGCGGCACTTTGAACACGTCGTGGGCGTTCCAGTTCGGTTTCCTGCTCGTCGTTCCTGTGATCGCAGTCGTCGGCGTGGAGCAGGGTTTCCGCCACGGTATCACGTACTTGCTGTGGAACTGCCTGACGCTCGGACCGATCTTCTTCACGTTCCAGATGGGCACGCGCATGAACTACTTCGACCGCACGCTGATCCACGGCGGCGCCAAGTACCGCGCGACGGGTCGTGGCTTCACGATCAAGCACGAGAAGTTCGCGGAGCTCTACCGCTTCTACGCCTTCAGCCACTTCTACCGCGGCGTGGAGCTGCTGTTCCTGCTGCTGCTCTTCGCTTGGTACGGAACGTTCTCGTGGTGCAACTGCTCGTGGCAGATGGAGAAGGACTTCTACAACAACGTCCAGCCAACGGACTTGGAGTGGAAGAAGCGCTGCTACTCGAACCACTACCAGCTGTGTGTGCTTCCGACGAACCAAAACTACGGCATCATGTCGTTCTCGCTGTGGATCATTTCTGCGACGTGGATGTGGGCTCCGTTCTTCTTCAACCCGAGCGGCTTGGACTGGGACAAGATTATCGAGGACTACAACGACTGGCAGAACTGGCTCCGAACGACGAACGACTCTGCCGAGAGTTGGTTTGGCTGGTGGTCGAACGAGCTCGAGTACCTGGAGCACTCGACGACTGGCGCTCGCTTCGTGACGATCATTCGCAAGTCGCGTTTCCTGGCGGTGGCGGTCGGCATGTACCTGCAGCTCGCGTACAAGGCGTACTTCGAGAGCCGGAGTCTCGTGATCACGTCGGACGACAGCATGAAGACGTACGTTCTGTCTGGCGCGATCGTCGGCTTCTTCCTGCTGATGTTCTGCTGCGGGTACATCGCGAGTCGCGTGACGAAGAAGATGTCGATGAAGCAGCGCAAGTTGCGCAAGATGAAGTTCGTGATCACGTGCTTCTGCATGTTCATCGCGTTCCTGAGTCTGACGGTGCTCACGATCGTGAACCTGTTCGAGTTCATCGTGCTGCTGCTCGTGGCAGTCTACTGGTTCATGCAGATGACGATGATGCGGCTGCAGTACCACCACATCGTGGTGCGCGCGCTGGCGCGAGCGTACGACCGCGCGGTCGGCTGGATCGTGTTCGGACCGATCATGTTTGTGTCGATGTTCCTGCCGTTCATCTCGTCGTTCCAGCAGCGCGTGATGTTCAACAACGCGTTCACGTCGGGTCTCGAGGTCTCGAAGCTCTTCGCGCACGACGTGGCGCCGACGCAGGTCGTCAGGGTCAAGCGCGTGTCGAAGAAGAAGAAGCGTGATGACTAGGAGGTTAGTGTGCGAGTTCCCCCATCTCTCTCTCTCTCTCTCTCTGGTTTGTATCTATGATCATCCTCTACTTTAGATTTGACGAGCACGGCTTTATTTGAAAAAGAAAACAAGTTGTTTGCATTTTGCTTTGCGTCTGCTTCGCTCTGCTTTCTTGCCTGCTGCTTGCATATGAACAGACGACTCGTGAGCTCTGGATGACTGGCTGGGACGAGACGAGAGGCGGGCTGACAGGCAGAGCGGTTCATAAATGAAAGGGAGGTAGATGCGTGGTGGTGATAGCTAGCTACGACAGCTGCGTCAGGTTCGGCGTCGAGACGACGTGGCGCATCCCGATCGGCTCGAGCGGGTTCCTATCGCCCGCGAGCTGCGCAGCGGCATTCCCGCTAGCGAACGAGAATCCGTCAAGTCTGCTCTGTCGCTGGGGACTGTCGTCGAAGCTCGAAGCCGACGCACCGTCTGCTCCTGAAGTCGCCGCAGTCGGGCTGCTCGAGTTCCGACTGCGCGTGATCAGCTCGGGCGTCGAGGCCTTCGTGGGCAGCATCGTCGGCAGCTTCGGCGCTGAGCTCGCGGGTGGCGTGGGAGGGATATGCCGACCCGTGGGTATGACCACTCCGTCGGCGTTCACGCGGGGCGGCGACGCGATTTTGAGGTTGTAGAGGATCTCGCTGAACTTGCGTGTGTCAGGCTGGAACTTCTTCAAGTCCAAGTTCCGCTGTGTCGCTTTCGAAGACGCCGGGACGCCGTTGTGCTTTGGCGGCGTCGAGCTCGCGGGGCTTCTCGCGAGCGGGTCGCCCTTCCTGCCCAGGAAGTTTGTGTCCTTTGCTGGTGTGCGCGCGCCAGGAATCGCCTTGCCGCCGCCTGCTTGAGCCGCGGCTTGCTGCTGCTCACCGGTCGTGGATCGCAGGCGGCTGCTGCTTTTGTCGTCGGACGAGCGCTGGTCTTGCTGGAACTCTTGGTGCAGACGCTCAATCTCACTCAGTGACGTCGAAATCGTGTTGCTGCGCCGGCGAATGCTCGCGTCGTCCTCCTTCTTCGCGGCTCGCTGGTTGCGTCCGCCTTCGCTCTTGATCGCTGGTTGATGCGCCGAGCCATTGCTCTTGTCGGATGCGTCCCCCGACGATGCTGCTGCCTGGCGCATGTACGACAAGTCAAACTCGTCCGTGTCGACCTCGTTGTCGATCTCGATCGCCATGGCGTTCGCTGGGTCGATGCGCCGCGCAGACTGGGACGCGAGACCGAGAATCGCCTCGTCGATCGCACGCATCCACTGTTCTTGGCGACCCCACGTGTCGCACAGCACGATGAAGTTCTTGTAGCCCTTGGTCGAGAACTGGATGCCGTGCGCGCCGTTGCCAGGTCCCTCCGTCACCCCAAAGCTGTACCACTTGCGCGCAGACGTCGGGATGACCCACTTCATCCGGTTCGTCCAGTTCGCGCTCTGCAGCGTATCGCAGTACCAGAGCTTGTCGCACTTGAGGCACAACCCGACGTACGTGATCGTGAACGTGAGCGCGTGGAAGGGCATCGGCACCGGAAACTGGATGAACGAGCTCACGCGTGTCGGCTCGGGGATCGGGATGTGGTCGTGGATCTTGTCCTTCTTGTATAGAAAGCCCGTGATGAAGTCGTCCGTGTAGTTCACCTTGCAGTAGTGGCTCGCGCCGCCCGAGAAGATCGTCTCCAGGTAGCCCGAAAAGCGCACGTCTGTGCTCGCAAACGTGCTCGTGACGTACTCTACCGCGTGCTCCTTGAGCCTCAAGCAGCCGTCGCACAGTGGCGCGTTCCGCTGACCCAGCGGCTGCATCTCGAGCAGGTTCTGCTCGGCAAGCGTCGACTCGAACTTGCGCCACTTCTCGTGCTGGTTCGTGTACTGCCGCACCACTTCTTGGCACGAGATCTTCGCAGAGCTGCTTTTGAAGTTCGGTGTGCTACGCAACCGAAGGAGAAGCAAACAGGGTCAGTGCAAAAGGCGGCAAATCGCATCCAGCAGGCACATTCGCAAAGACTAAACTTACTTGGTGAGCGTGAAGATGCTGTTCGCGATCGTCGTCATGTGGCCCTTGTACTGGACGTGGGACTCGTAGGAGCGGATCACAAAGTCGAGGATGCTCGCGCGCTCAATAAATAGCCCGTTGAGGAGCGGACAGGACGGCAGGCGCTTCTGGTCAGGATCGAGCAGCACGAACCGGATCACGTCCGTGAGCTCGTGGTGCAGCAAACTGTTGTTCGGATGCGAGCCGTAGCACGCGAGGAAACTCGGCATCAGTCCAAACTGTGCGAGCAGGTCGTCCACTTTGCCGCTCTGCAAGAACACGCAGCGCTTCAGGAACGTGATGATGTACAAAAGCGCCGAGCCCTTCGCCTTCACGGCCGTGATCTTGCTCTTCTCGTGCGCGTTCGTCATACTGCGCAGCGCCGTGACATCCGCCATAACGATCGCGCGACTCAGGCGCACAAACTTCTCGACGCGAGGGATCAGCGCGGCCAGCAGCGACACATGCGTGTCCTTCAGCAGCGAGTCGACGCCTGTCAAGTCACGCTTGCGCTTGTGGTACCCCAGCGTGCTCATGATCATCATCACGATCGAGAGCGCGCCGCCTTCGTGGATGATGAGCGATTTGCAGTCCTGCGTGGTCTGCCTGTAGATCTCCGAGAACCCGAGGTCGATCATCGTGCCAAACGAAAAGTCAGACGAGTGCAGCAAGAACAGCAGCAGCGACTTGAGCAGCTCGTTGTGTTGCGTCGGGAAGTACTGGTCTGTGATCAGCGGCAGCGAGTGGTCCGTGTTCTCGACAAACGTCGCGACGTTGCTCATCACGTACACCGACGGCGGGTAGATGATGTAGTTGACCAGCGAGCAGATGTTCTCGATCGAGTCGCGCTGGTACGACGTGCCGACACCCCAGCTCAGCGTGCGCTGCCACGAGTACAGGCGCGCAAACATGCACTCGAGAATCCCGCTCTGGCGCACGTTCTTCTGCCCGGCCTCCGACAAATCTGAGTACAGCAGCCACACAATCGTGTCGCGGATCGAGTCGAGACCGATGTGGCACACGAGCCACGGGACGATGAACTTGCCTTCGTTCGCCAGGAACCGCCACAGCAAACCGCCCACTTGCTCGTTCAGGATGTAGTGGTTCAGCACTTTGCAGAACAGCACGAGCAGCACGTCGTCGAGCTGCCCAGAGCTGCAGACGAAGTTGAACAGCACCTTGAAGTACCCCGAGGATCGCTCAAGATCGAGCTCGTCGGTGGCAGACGCGATCGACCATCCCACACCTCCAGGATGGTAGTTCTTCTGGAAGATCTTTCGCGTGTACCACAGCGAGATCTCGCAGCAGAAATGCTGGATCTTGTACTTACCGTACGACGGATCGCTCGCCTTTGGGTCTGCCGTCGCAGGGACGGGGAGCGTCAGCAACCGGAACACTTCATAAATAATGCGCGGCTGCTCGAGCCACGCGCTCGACTTCGTGTCGCGTGTGATCTCGCGCTTGAGCACGTCGACCGAGATGTCGTTGTCGTGCGCGACGGTCAGGAGGTCCTGGAGAGTCGAGTTGGGTCTCCCGACGGTCTCTTCGATTTGTCGACGATGATCTTTCACAGATTCCTACATCCAGCATGCAAGCAAGCAATACAAAGGCACAACTGTGTTAGCGAGAGCTATTCGCTAGATCCTCGCGGGGTAAGCGATGCATTTGCACGTACGCTTTCTGCCTGCTCTCGGAGGAAGTCTTCGATGTCAGTGAACCCCGACACTCGCGCGAGGCTCTCTGCTGTGTTACCTTCTCGCTGTGTGAGCGAAACAAATGATCATGCATCGTAAACGCGCTGGTTCAAAGAGCGCGATTCAGCATGCCCATCGAGAATGCGAGGCACGTACATCTTTTGACGTGAGATTCGCGCCTGCGTGCACGAGCAGCTTGACGCAGCCCACATTGCCGGCTCGAGCGGCTTCCATTAGCGCGGTTGTGGAGTTCGGCTGCAAAAGAACACCACATCGGTGAGTTCTCACACACCCTCAGCATTACGCATTCGGCAATCTGGTCGGAGCATAAAGAAATCCTCACGCTCTGGATGTCGAGCGCCGCGCCAGCGTCCAGGAGAATCGAGACGCACTCATCCATTCCGCCGCGCGCTGCGATGTGAAGCGCCGTTGTTCCTCGGTTCTGCAGCGTTCAGGTAGACATGCACTTGTTAAGATCGCGTCAGGATTGGCATCGGCTTGAGATGCTCGACAGACTGCTCACGTACTCTGTTTCGCGACAAGTTGATCCGCGCGCCTTTGCGAATAAGCAGCTTCAGACATGCGACTTTCCCATCGCGCGCTGCGATCATCAGCGCCGTCATCCCGTGCACCTGAGCAAGAAGAGCAGAGAAAAGATCAGCAGGCTACACACCACACTACAACATATTCGCCCGAGGAACGATAGAGATCACGAGCGGAACGTACGTCTTCCAGGTCGAGCGTGGCGCCAAACATCAGCAGCGCGCGCGCCGCTTCGACGTTCCCGACTGAGCACGCCATCATTAGCGCTGACGTCCCGGTCGGCTGCACATAGGAACAAGACGCGTATTCATGAGATCTCGTTCGCAGACAATGTACTCTGCTGCGTATCTGCAAGTGACCTCGACGGCACGCGCACCTTCTGCGCGTCGAGCGAGACGCCGAAGCCGTGCAGCACCTCGAGGCAGTCGACGTGTCCGTTCTCCGCTGCGTCGCAGAGCGCCACGGCTTTCGGGATTTTCTGCGTTTGCACACAAACAACGACACACAATCAGTCGCACGACATGGTTGTGCACGCGTCGCCTTTGTGCATAGGCTGCTGGCTGGAGAGAGAGCGATCGCACCTCCATGACCGATCCGGTCGCGTCCGAGTAGAGCAGATGCTTAAGCAGCTCGACTTCGCCCGCGCGCGCAGCCGTCGCGACCGCAAAGTACGTGTCGTCCGGCACCATGTGCTTGATCGCCTGCTCGCCCGAGAGGATCTCGATCGAGAGCTTCGCCGGCTGCTCGGCCACGAGCTGGTCGGCGTGGAACTTGGAGAGCAGCACGATCGGGACCGGCACGGACTGCCGGCCGGACGAGTGGAAGCCGTCGAAGAGCGACTGCATCTCGGTCTTGTTGTCCACGCGCTCGATGAACACGATGCCCACGGCGCCAGCCGCGAGCACGCGGCGCACGATGTCCGGGAAGTGCACGCGCCCGCCGCGCTCGACGATCGCGATCGCACCGAGCAGCTCGCTCTTGTTCACGATGAGCGAGTCGGCCTTCGCGGGCTTGGTGAACACCGCCGGCGCTGTCACCACGCGCGCCACCTTGTCGTACTTGAAGCTCGACGGCTCAGCAAAGTGGTAGCTGCTGCAATTGGAGCTGCTCATCGTTGTCACCTGCTGCTGCTCATTTGCTGGCGACGCGGGCGAATGCTGCGCGCCGCTGGCGCTCGACCGGTCGCTCGCCGCGCTGAGGCGCTCGCCGCCACTCGCGCGCGGCGACAGCGCGCCACTCGGCGGGCGCCACGCGACGAACGGCACGCCGTCGCACCTGCCGCCGTGGCCCGCGGTCGAGTGCTCGTTGCCCATGAAGACGCCTCGCTTGCTTGTGTCCTGCGCACTTGCTGGCGTGTGCTGCTTGTGTTGCTTGCTGGCTTGCTGGCTTGTTTGCTTGAAGCTGTCGGAATTGTTGTGCGAGAGACAAGGGGGAATGGAATGGATTGCGGCGCAAGTGGACTTTTGGCGGCGCCACTTGCGGTTTGTATGGGATTTGCGCCGCGGGAAGCAACAAGCACGAGATCGCGAGCGCGGGCGTTTTTTTTGAGTCTGTTTTGGGCTCGCACATACAAAAACCAGGTCAAAGCGGTGGAGTGATGGTCGGCATGCACTCTGCCAATCTTTCGAGCCGATATCGGAAAAAAAGACGCTCTGACACCAGAAAAAACAAAAATAACAATGAAAAAAGACTTCGCGCGCGACATTTTCTGCTTCAACTTCGTTGTCGACAATTTACCATTTTCACCAACTGCATCGTGCCCTGCACGGCTTCCTGGATCGACGGACGGTCCTCACGTGTAGCCATGGAACGGAGGGTGGCTGCCTCCCGATCCGCCCCCACGCGCGCGCTGGTGATGGTGGCGGTGCAGGTGCCCGCCGTGTCTCGAAGACGTCGACGACGACGAGCTCGCGTAGCTGTCGCTGCTGACGCTGCGCTGCATCGGGTTGCTTGCTCCTGCTCCGTCTGCGCGCGCACTCGCACCGGAAGATGCGCGGTGCGACTGTTGCGGACGGCGCTGTGATGCTCGACTCTGGTTGTGTCCGCGGTCAGGGTGCGGATGCGGCCGAAAGGCGTTCGAACCGCGGTGTGGATCCGTGACGACGAACTGCTCCCATGCGATCTTGATCTCTCGCAGCAGAGCAATGCAGTGCTCTCTCGCTCGCTCCAGCGTCTGCGAAGGCGACAACAAGGATGCGTTAGCCTGCTGGTGTGTTTTCCAAGCCCTCAACTGCAATTCACACAGGCACTGTACCTGCTCGGTGGGACCATTGAGCTGGAGGAACGCGTCCTTTTTGGTCATCTCGTTGGGCCACGGACCGTGATAGCGCACTTGGCAGTTCGAGATCGCCTCGATCTTCTTCATGTTGATGCCACGCTCGCCGAGAAGCTTGCCAGGGAAGTTGAATCTGCGCGACGTCAGCGCTTCAGGATCGACGACATCGAGAATGTTCAATCGAGCTGCCAGTTTCGTCGCGGCAGCGAGGTAGTCGCCAGAGCTGCACGCGTCCTTCGGCATGTTGCCCTCCGCAGCAGCAAGCCCAAACTTTTTCATCTGCCGCCCCTGATCTTCCAATCGCTTGCCTTCCACATCCTTTCCCTGGAGCCGCAGGCACTTGCCGATTTGTTCTACAAGCATTGTCACCAGTCAGGTTCATTGGAAAGCTCAAGAAGAAAAAAGGGTCAAAAAGCGTGAGCGTACCGATGCAATATCCGACTTCTCTCGAGCCGGGGAACAGCTTTTGACGAATGTCCTGCGCTTTCTGGTACGCCGCGATCGCTTCTTCGTACCGCTCCTGTGGCGCATTCGTCGCGTAACGAAAAGCTGGCAATTAGAAAACCAGCTGCACCTTTCACAGACCAAGTCACGCCGATCCATGATCTTGCCATACCTGATCCCGGTAGACTCGCGCCAGGTTGATGAAGATGCGAGCCGCTCGCGGACTGATGTCGTTGAAGTACCGATCCGTGATTTTCAGCGCCTCCTTGATGTGCTCTTCGGCGCCGCGCCAGTCTTTCTGCACTCCGCAAACACCATTTCGGCACAGTCAGAAAAAAGAACAGAACACACTCAAGCACGGACAGTTGCAACCATCGCGTGGCTGAGCGTCGTACCGTGATGCGCTTGAAGTTGCCGATGTTGTTCAAGGTTGCAGCCGTCTCGAAGCTGGCATTACCAAGTGTGTTGCGACGAATTGACAAAGCCCGGTCGTACAGCTTGATGATCTCCTCGCGTCGGCTTTCATTGTGCGGCGAGCTACCATGCAATAGAGAGGGTGAAACAGCAGTCAGCATCAACACGAATTCACTTCAGGCAGCATCGATCGCCAGCAACTACGCACTTGATCTTGCGCTCGTCGAGCTGGTTCGACAGGAAAAGCGCGACGTTGTTGAGAGACTGCGCGACTTGTGGGTGGTCTTTGCCCAGCGTCGCCTCTCGGATCTGGAGCGAACGGCGATACATCCCTTCGACGTCTGGGTCGTCGTCCTCCAGCAAGTCCTCTTTCCCTTCCGAAAGCGCCGTGCTATCGCTGCTAACGCTCGATCCGCGGTCGCTTCCGTACGACCAGCCGTTCGGGGTGGTTTCTAAATCGTCCTCGGAGCCATCAATGCTCTTGGTGCTGCTCGTGTCGGCAGACTTCTTCTTCCGTGTGTTGCCGCCGCAGTTCTTGTAGAAATTGGCGAGATTGTTCAGACTCGTCGCGTACTCGGGGTGGTTCGCACCCAGCACTCGCGCGCGCATCATCAAGCTGCCTTTCAGTAGCCTCTCTGCGTGCTGGAGAAGCCAGATGTTGTACGTCTGGTACCCTCGCTGGTTGCTCAGACAGATCCCGAGCTGGTTCAGCACTTCAGCCAGCTGCGGGTGCTCGGACCAGCCCAGCACTTCTCTCTGCAGCCGCAGCGATTCCAGGTAGTAGTACTCGCCCGCAATCCAGTCCGCGACATCACAGCTCGCGTACCCCAAGTCGGTCAGCAGCAGAGCTTCGAGCGCCACGAGCTCACGGATCCCGATGCAGGTGCAGCCATTCGTGATCGGTTCGCCGATCTGCACTCTCTCAAAAGACGGCAGCTTGTCCAGGATCCAGAGCTCGCGATCGTGCTTCGCTTCGTCCACATCCCAGAGCAGCGTACTCGGGTCGTTCTCGCTGTTTCCGCACGAGCAGTTCAGCGATCTCGTCTCGCGAGACAGCTGCAGGCAGGACGACATCACCTGGATTCTTCTGCGAGGGTCCACACGAGCACGGAAGATGAAGCGGCTGCGCACCACCAAGTTGCTGTACAGGAGCGCATCGACGATCGACGAGTCGTTCACTAGCTTGCCGCGCTGACTCTTCTCTCTCCGCAACGAGCCCGAGTCGCTCGATGCCTCGCAATGGACGAACTCGTCGTCGTCGTCGCAGTCTGCCTCAAGCTGCTCGCGAGTTTGACGCTTCGCTTCGCGGACTTGTTCGATGCTCTGAACTGTGAGCTCGTGAGCGAGGCGCATCGCAGACTCGATGTTCGGACGCTCTTTGTCGAATATGTCGAGTCGCCCGTCGAAGCGATACGCGTGGGATGCCTTGGCAACTATCATGCAGTAGTAGCGGACAAAGCGCCGCTTCCACGTGAGGTGCAGCTCTCTTCCCAGCGGACTCGAGCATGGGGACTCGATCGTCGCCGACACGGGCACGAACGATGTCGACGCAGCTCGCTTCGACTCTTCCTGAAGATCCACGTCGCCCATTCGAATGGCTTCCTCTTCCGCGAAGAGCTGCACCAGGTTGTGCATACGATACTGGCTGGCTCGGGAATCATACTCCACCAGCGACCACTGGTGGAGGCTCGAAAGAGCAGTCTTTGCGGACGGTACTGCAAAGAGTAAGCCACATCCGCACGTTAGTGACACTCAATAACCACAACGCACAGCATGAGCACGGAACGCCAGCTCATCGCTCTCACCTTTTACGCTGCGCGCTAAAATCTCCTCTGTGCTTTCCAAGTCCAGGAGATCGTAGCTGTCGTTCGTCATCGCGCCATCGTTCTCGTAGCTGAACTCATCCATGCTTGACAGCTGAGAGCCCAGGCTCCGAACTGACGAGGCATCGTCGTCTTGAGGTCTGCCGCGGCTGCTCGCGTACGCATACCCCGGAAAATACGCCGACGACGCCGCTGAGGAGGACGAAGCAGCCAGGGACCGAGCACTCTCTCTGTCTCCAGACGACAGACTTCGAAGCACTGCCTCGGCAGCCTCGACCTCGAAGCTTCCTCGGAAAAAGCCAAGCGCCATAAACGCCAGTCGAAGCGGCTCGTCTAGATGGCAGAACGACGATCGAATGCAGCGGTCGACGCACTCTTTGTGGCCGACTTGGTTGAGCTCACGGATGTTTTCGAATCTTCGCTCATCTCGCTGCGCATCGAATGGAGAGAGACAATACGATCCATTAGCATATCTCTTATGCGAGGGTAGACGATGCAAACTGCTGCGCACCTCCAAGTACTCGATCATTTGCTCCGGAGTCACAGTCGTTCTCGCATTCGCAAGGGCACGGCCGACGACACGAATGGCGAGCGGCAGGCAGCCACAGATTTTCGCGAGTCGCTCGGCCAGCTTGCTAGAGCAGTTTGGGGCTACCAGACACAGCAACTCCGTCTGCATGGCAAATCAGAATAAACAGAGAGATAGACAAAGTCAATGTTTCACACTTGCCATCAATGTCTCCAAGAACACACACACACAACTCGAGAACTCACCGCAGTGCGAAGAGGCAGCTCCGAAATCGAGAGCGAGTACGCCGTGACATTCGGGATGTGCGGGATCCGTCTCGAGGCGAGCAGCAAGCGCGTGTTTGGCGCGGTGGAGATTAGCCGCCCCAGCAAGTCTTGCGTCTTGTGCTCGTCTTCATCGAGCAGCTCCTCCACTTTATCGAGAACGAGCAGGCAGCGCTTGGATCTGTGCGAATACGATCGTTTCCCATGGCAGCCGGAATGTAAGAAACAAGCCCAATGTGCTCGACATAGAAAGTGCGATACGCAAGACGCACCCGAGCTCAGCGAAGACTTCCTCGTCCGTGTCTGCCGCGGGCATGCCAATGCTCTGCGCAATCGCGTACCGCACCGTCGACAGCTTCTGTCCTTCCAGATCCACATAAAAGACGCCGTCGGGAAACATCCGTCGACTGTGCACAAAGTGCGCGACGGAAATCACCAGCGAGCTCTTTCCGATCCCTGGAGCCCCAAGACACGCGGTGACCGAGTTCTCTGACAGCGATTTCACCATCAAGTACGTCTCCGAGTTGCGGCCGATGAACTAAAGTCACAACAGAAACTGTCAGCCGCCTGAACGCCTCGAGCGACATACGAGCACAGCACACAGACGGATGTCCCACCTGTCCGTGCATCGACGGGATCGACGACTTGTACTTCGGGGTGTGATCCAGCAGCTCGCCGTACGGAATGTCATCGAATAACACCACGTCGTGCGCCTCTGGACTGCCGTCTCCGCCAAGCAGCAAGAATTTGCTCGACTCGTCATGCGGGAACGTGAGCGCGTGGCCCTTGCAGCAGCACTGGTTTGGGTTGTGGTGCGAGTGCCGAGAGCCCGCCTTCATCCACGGACAATTCGGTTCGTGGATGTGTCTGCAAGCGAAAGAAGAGCGATACCCAGATCACTCAGCATAAGGACACAAAACTATCACGCGAACAACATCACACAAACCACGTACGCGCAGCAGCATGCGGCTCTCCTCTGCGTCGGGAGTGCTCGCACAGCAGACTTGGCGATCTCGAAGGCTGTGCTCACGCTGTGGCCCGAGAATAGCGATAAATAAAAGTGCTTGGCAAACATGGTGGCGGACGCATCCACGACGAGGGAGTCGGAGTGGACCTGCGCTCGAAGAAAAAAAATTCCACATTGTCAGTCGCGCTGTCATACACGCCTTACCGCATCATGCACACTAGCTCCAGTTGTACGCACCGCAACGACGTGGGGAATGCCTGCGTTGAGAAACACGGAGGCGACTTTCTCGCTGTGGCACGAGTTGACGAATACCAGCTCCACGTGCTGGTTAATAACGCTGCCGCTGGCACTGCCGCTCGTGCTCTGGCCGGCGGTAGTCGATAGGCGCCGTGGATCGGAGCGCGCAGCGCCAGAGAACGTGAGCTGGCGCAGCAGATCGGGCGTGATCATGTGAGTGCACCCTGCGCCGTCTTCGAAGCACAGCGCAGGGTTCTGACCCAAGCCATGTCCTGAGAAATGCAGCACCTGCACGCACCAAAGACGAATCTAGAGTCAACACAACAAGTCGAACGAAGCAGAGCGACGTAGACACAAGTGCTTTTACCTTGCACGTCCACGCCGTCATGAGGCTCCGCAAGATGTCGGCCGTCGCGATGTCGAACCGCACGTGGATCGCCTTGTGCTGGACGTCCGTCAGCAGCGAGTTCGTGATCGCGCGTCGCTCGGCTTCGAGATCCAGCTTCTCCATCGGGTAAATACGTCCTTTGCTGTCTTTGATCACCAGCGGCGCTGCATGGAGAACAACGAGATGGAGCGAGTTCTGGTCGTACACGGGCTTCTGAGGCTTCGCCGCAGGCGGTGGCTGGGGCGGCGGCGGCAAGAGCGCTTCGCCGACGCGAGCCGCGAGCTCAGTGTCTGCAGACGGCTGCTGTGGCTGCTGCTGTTGCTGTGGTGACGCCGCCGCTAGCGCCGTCCCAGCCTCGGGAGCTATAGCCGCTCGTGGTTGCTGAAGCGCTTGGATCTCTTTCAGGATGCGCACGCGGTGTCCGAACGCAGTGATGCCGAACTCATCGCGCAGCACATCGTGGTCCAACGCCGGCAAGATATCTATCGAATCACACACACATGCAAATATACTCTCAGTCCGTGCCGCGACGTAGAGACAGCGAAGCGAATCAAGCGCGCACACAGTCATCATCAAGCGAAACACGCGCGCATACCTCCTGAGATCTCGTTTTCAAGAAACACCTGGCGTCGCAGTGTTGTCGTCACGATCAGCCACCACACGCACATGGACACATAGCAGGGGGGGGTAAGTGAGTGGTAACGTTAGGACACGCGATCTCCCGTGCGGGCGAAGGAGTTGCGCGGGGATCGCCATGCTCGCCACGCGCTGCTCGTCAAGAGAGCTGTGCGATGAGAGAGAGAGAACGAGAACGAGAGCAAGAGGGCGGGACGCACCTGCTGGTACTTGCCGAGACCGAAGCTCTCAAGCCACTGCGCCACGTCTTCGCGGCACCAGCGCTGCCAGGCGCGCTCGTCGGCCGCAGCCATGTTCTGCATGCCTGTCGCTGCTGGCCGCCGCGACTTCGCTTGTATTTGCTGTCTGGCTGATTGATCAATGCGGCGTGGCTGTGGGGAAAATGGACACCAAAAAAGCTGTGCGGGGTGGCGCGATGTGGTCCACGCGAAGATGATTTCGCGAAATGCGAAAGGGGACAGAAGCGGATCTATAGCTCTGCCGCGCACTGTACGCTCGTCCAATGGGTACACTCGAGTTACAGTGTACGCGGACGATGCCGGCAAACTGCGCGCGTTTCAGGATACTTTGGGATGCGAATACAGGACCAACAGAAGGCACATGCGGATGGAACATGACCAACAGCGACGCCAGCTCGTGCGCACGGATGGCCGCCGTTCCGACGCGCTCGCAGCTGTCGCCCTCGCTGTCAGCGTCGCGGAGGCGTTTAACGAGAGTCGATCCCACTGCTGTCGTTTCATTTCGTCGGTCCGACGCTCAGACCCCGAGCGCAGCAGGAGCTAATTACAGACACGACGATGATCACGAAACCGATCCGTTCAATGCGAGTTGCGCCAGCAGAAGCCCCACCATTCCGCTTCTTGCCTCCTTCCTCCTCACCTTCTCTCCTACGGCACGCTGCTGACATCGATCGCACACGGATGCAGGTCCCCGCTGTCTCCACGCCTGGCAATGGCGACGTGACGGCGGTCACGCCCGTGCGCACGGTGCGTCCTGGCAACCTCGACAGCGAGATCGAAGACCTCGCAGCCGCCGCTCCAAAGCTGAGCGTCGGACACCAAGGCGGCGCCTTCCTGCAGCACGAAGCGTCCGTCGTGACGCCACCGTCCGTGCCGAAGCAGCACGCCGGCACCTCGACCGCTGGCAGCGCCGCATCGTCGTCCTCGGCGCTGCGCTCGCTGCACACCGAGTTCTTCGAGGCGCCGCGGCCGTCACTCGTCCAGGTGATCATCACGCTCGTCGCATACTTCCTCCTGATCACGGACATCCCGCGCGCCGGCTCAAGCGTCGACGAGCTGCCGTTCAAGCAGATCGAGCCAAACGTGTACTCGATGTACGGCCCGACGATCCTGCCGACCACGACGCTCGTGCGCACGCTCGACCCGGCAAACCCAACCAAGTTCACGATCTCCAGCCCGACGGACAGCGGTGGCGTGGCCACGGCGGCGTTCAAGTACGAGACGTCGTCCTACGGGCTGCGCTCGATCCTCGCCGAGCGCGTGGAGGAGATGGTGTCGTGGCCCGTGTGCATGTCCAGCTACGACGCCTCGTGCGCGAGCGTCTTGTCGCTCGAGCTTGTGTTCGCGATGCTCGAGGACCTCGTCGAGACGATCGCCGGCAACGCCGCGAACACGACGTCGTACAAGTCCATGAGCGAGCTCACGCAGTCGACGCTCGGCGCGCAATTCGGCTCGCTCAACGGCTCGAGCGTCATCACGCGCGAGTACCTGAGCACGCTGCCGCAGCGCGTGCGCTTCGCGATCCGCACCAAGGCGCGCTGGATCGACGGCGCGAGCAACTTTCTGTCGCACTACATCCTCGACCAGAAGTACTGGATGAGCACGTGGGCGACGGTCTTCGACGACTTCAACGCGAGCAGCCCCGGCATGGACATCTGCCTGGACGACCTCGACCGGCCGCTCTTCTGTGAGAAGTCCTGGGCGGACTTCAGCCGCTTGGCACCCGACGGCTCCGCTGGCGCCTCGATCGGCAAGATCTGGGACGACATCTCGGACAAAGCTGCTGCGCTGCAGCAGCTCCACCCGACAAAGACGCTCGACATGACGATCGTTGAGACCGAGACCGACCCGCTGACGCTGCTCGGCGGCGCTGTCGTACTCGCGCACAAGCTCTACAATGTCGTCGTGGTCTTCCGCGTGCGCGAGTGCTCACTGGCAACGCAGTGCCAGACGCTGGAGCTCCACGACGTGCGCTACGAAGGCTCGGTGCTCTACACGGACGCGATCGAGTGGCGCTACATCACCAAGACGATGCGCTACTTCGCGCAGATCTACAACATCGTGCGACTGCTCGGCCTCTTCGCGGCGTGCTATGGTGCCGTGCGCGCAACGAAAGAAGCGCCGAGCCTCGACGTCGTCGCGCGCGTCAAATCCGCGCTGTGCATCCTGTTCGCGATCCCGAGCCAGGTGGTCGTGTACGGCAGCTTCATCCCCGTGTTCGTGTACGCCGCGGCGCACGTGATTGACGGCGTGATCTTGTACCAGATCAACGACAGTAAGATGCACTCGCTCGACGAGTTTTTCTCCAACCGCTTCGGTGACATGGTCGAGCTCGTGTCCGTGCGCATGCGCAACGTCTGGGTCATCGCGATCATCGCGCGCATGTTCGTGTTCGTGCAGACCTCCGGCGGCTGGACGCCTGCGAAAGGAGTCTCAGGCATCAAGGGCTTCTTGCTGCCGTTCGTCTCGTGCGTCGCGATCGTGTTCGTGCTGAGAAGCAGCTCGCTGCAGGACTCGCGCATCCTCGAGACAAACGAGGTCGAGCCGGCGGCCACGTTCATGTACATCCGTGCCGAGACGCTCGACACGTGGAAGATGAACGCCTTCGGGCTCTACAACGACTTCCTCTCCCTCGGACTCACGGCCATCGCGTACATCATCGTGCTCGTGTCGCTCCAGCTCGTGCGCCGTTGCTACTACAAGCGCGACACGTCCAAGGAGTCGCTCTTCTTCGCGAGCTCGGATGTGCCGTACTCGGCGGGCTTCCTCTGGGACCCGAGCTGCCTCGTCGTGTGCTGGGGCAACGAGATCTACTCCCCGCTGCTGCAGCTGCTCGCACCGAGCTCGCTCGGCCCTATGTCTGGCGGCGGCGCGAGCACCATGAACCGCACGTCGTCCACGGGACTCGCGCGCCGCGGCTCGAACGTCGTGACGAAAGCCGTAGAGAGCCGCTACGTGCTCATGAACATCGCGTTTCTGAGCGACCCGTGGAACTACCTCACGATGAAGTTCGGCCACACGCGCATCCACCTCTTCGAGCTGCTCTCGCTCGAGCGCAAGCTGCTGCACCCGTACTCGAAGGCGCGCTTCCTACGCGAGTACGAGATGAAGACCGAGGACCTCGCGCTGCTCGGGACGTTCAACGTGAGCGAGCTCGCCTGGGAGCAGGTCATCACATGCAGGTAGAGAGCGAGGGTGGAGACACCTCTGCTGACTCGGCGCTTTGCTTTTCTCTCTCTCTCTCTCAGATGAGCGAGATGATCTCCTCTCAATACCTCAATGCCCCCTACATGTTCATATACTCATCAGATCATCTCAGCTCATCCGTGTTTGGGTTTCTCAGTCTATCGATGCAGTTTACCACATGTAGGGCACCTCCCATGCTACTTGGCGCGGTTGAAAAGCCACTCGCCCTCAACGAGCACAGCACGCCGATCGTCCAGCGCCACGCGGAAGCGAGATCCACTCTTTGGCAGGGCTGTTGAGAGAGAGAGAGAGACACACACACGCCAGCTTGAGGACACCTTTGGCGCCAATGCTTGATGAACAGAATAGCGGATACGTACTGACGACTTTGTTCGCAGGCGTGCAAATCTGCAGCACTTGCTGCTTCTCGGCGACGACGATCCCCGAGGTCCCGATGGCGCACGGGTTTCTGGATCGGACGACTGTGGTAGGAGAAAGAAAGAGAGAGAGAAATACACAGAGCACGGCTTTTCGTTAGCGGGCTCCACGACTACTACCATAGGCGCAGTTCGCAAACGCGCACCTTCGACAGGACACCCTGACAGGTCAAGCGTCTTGAGCTTCGCCTGCATGCGCGTGTTTCGAGCGACCTCGTCCGCCGCATCGTCTCTGGAGAACCACAACTCATCAGCCTCACTTCTCCCCCGTTTACACACACCAATTCATGCACAAGAGCTCAGCTGGCTAGCTCACTTACCCGTCTGCGCCGATCACGTCGCGCGCGTACCGCCTCCAGATCGCGCAGAGCTGCTCGGCGTCGCTGAACTTCATTTCGCGCTGGAGCAGGTGCAGCCCGAGTTTGCGTCGCTGGCGCGCGCTCAGCAGCTTCGCAGACTGCGCTTGCGCGTGGTTCAGCGCGCTCTTTGTCGCGTCCGTGGTCCTGATCGGGTTCTCCAGCTGCAGCACTTTGTTCTTGAGCTTGTCGGACGCCGCGCTGGCGTTGCGCTCGCTCGTCACCTTCTCCAAGTAACTCTTGAGCACCGCGCTGAGCACATACGGCTTGTTCAGCGTCTTGGCTTGCGGCAGCTGTGTCGTTCACATGCATACGCATGCACCAAGAGCATATATGTGTGACCATGCGTGCTGTGCAACGATATCGTGCAAAACAAAGAGAGACGCACCAGCGAGCAGTTCTTCAAGCCCACGCTCAGGATGTCGACGTTGAGCTTGCTGTAGAGCGGGTCGGAGGCTTGCTGCTGCTTCGCACCGCTGCTGGTGCTGTTACCGGCGCCACTGCTGCTCGCGCGCTTGTCGCCACTAGCGCTGCCGTTCTTTCCATACGACTGCTGCTGCTGCTGCGGAGGCTTCTGGCTGCCATTGCTACCATTGCTGCCTTTCTTCTTGCGCTTCGTGTGCAGATACGCCTGCTGGCTGTTGGCCTGCGCCTCCTTCACGGCTGCCTGCGCCGTGTACTTGGACGCTGGCGCGCTCTTCTTGGCCGCGAACGCCGCGTCCAGCGACGCCAGCAGGTCCACGCGCGGCCGCTTCTTGGTCGTCGTCGCCGCGTCCGCCGCCATTGCTTCTCGTTTGGCTCTCGTCAGTTGCGACGCTTTTTGGCGTATTGTGGACATTTGCAAGCGCTGATTGGATGAAAAGGGATCGATTTGACATGCTGAACCGATTCCACCGGCTGATACTCAGACCAGGTCATCGCTTCGAATCTGCGTAGAAGTCACTTTGGAAATATTCAGTTGCGACACGACCAGCGTGCCCGACATGCAGCCAGCCGATGTTGGACTCTCGAGGCAAAACGTCACACGGGATCATCAGCCCAGAAGTGCACGTAGCGCGCCGTGTGTGTGCGTGTGTCGCTTGCCGCTCGCTGCTAAGCTGCTCGCTCGTCCATCGCGCGCTTCGCGCATCAGGCATCCACCACAACGCAATCCGCCGCCCGCAGCAGAACAGCAGCAGCACTTCGGCAGCATGGCGACCGACTGGAACATCTCGTGCTGCAACGACCAGCAGTACCTCTCGATCTTCCTCATCGTCTGTTACGCGATCCTCATCTTCAAGCTGTGCGTGCGCACGAAATGATGCCGTCTCTGTATGGTCTCGCGTTTGTGAATGGGAGTCTGCTGTGCTGACGCGGATGTGTGCTGTGGTTCTTGCAGATGGCGCGTGTCGATTCTCCACCCGTTTAAGATCCTGTTAGTGCTCGCGATGCTGTCGAGCAGAGTGCACGCACGCTCGCCCGTTGCTCGTATCTCTAGTGCTAACGTGTGTGCTGTGTGGGTGTATGCTGCAGAACCGTATTCCTGCACGAGCTCGGGCACGCGACTGCCGCGTGGCTCACGTGCGGCTCGGTGCGTCCATTGCGCTCTATCCCATCGCGATACAGCCGTTCCATCCGACGCTGGTCGCTAACTGCACCATGATATGCTGTGTGACGCTCGTTCGGTTCGCGCAGGTGAAAGGCATGGAGGTGAATCCGGACGAAGGTGGCGCCACGACGACTGCCGGTGGAGTGGCGTGGATCATCCTCCCAGCTGTGCGTGATTCCGCTGGTGATGTTTTCGTGAGCCTGGAGAACAACGCTTCGTTGCTAACCCCCGTGCATTCTCTCGTGTCTCTCTCGTACAACAGGGCTACATCGGCTCGTCGGTCTGGGGCATGGGGCTCGTGATCGCGAGCGCAAACAAGCTCGGGTCCGAGATCGCGGCGGGCGTGCTCATCTTCTTCCTGTTCGTCTTCATCTTCTACGCGCACAACAACTACCTGCGCGTGCTCAACTTCGGCTTCATCGTGCTGCTCGGGGGACTGCTGGCAGTCAACCTCGCCACGTCGGCCCACCCGCTGCAGTACGTCACCCTCTTCGTCGGCGTCATGAGCTGCCTCTTCTCCATCTACGACATCTGGGACGACCTCATCTCGCGCCGCGTCAACGAAAGGTGCGTGCATGGCATGGCTTCGCAGCATTGCTCTGTCCTCCCCTGCATTGGCGAGACTCATGCTCATCCTAACGCTGCCACGTGAACACCCACAGTGACGCGTCTATTTTCGCCAAGATGACGCACACGTCGAGCCGCTGCTGGGGCGTGATCTGGGGGATCATCGCCATCGCGTCGCTCGCTGCAGCCGTCTACTTCAATCTGCTCGTCGGCGAGGAGGACGGCGATGCGCTCGCGTTCGGTGACACGAACACGGAGACGCACGTGGTGCTCTACGTCACAGCCTCGCTCGTCGGACTCAGCATCCTGCACACGGCGATGACGAGACGATGTACGCTCGTGGGCTTTATCAACAGCCATGCCAGAGTTTCCATTGCGTCTGACGCGCTCTCTCTCTCTCTCTCTCGTTGTGCACCTTGTGCTGCGCGAACAGGTATGCTCCGGAGACGAGACGGCATCGCAGACTACTTTCGCCACGTGGAGTCTGTCGTCTAACGCAGCACAGCGTCTGACGGCAGCAACGAACGCCACTGCGACCACCACCATCATCTTTGTCATCACGGGATGGTGCCGCAGTATCAATCCACAGCACACAGCTTTCTTCTTTTCCACACGTTGCTCATATTGTTCGTTACCACACTGTCTACCGCTCGTGTTACTTACTACCCTGCCTCCGACTGCAAAGCACCGGCTAACTCTACCACACGCACGCCGCGACAGGGTTCTCTAACGCCGCCGCGGCATGCCGACCTCTCCAGTTCGACATCGCACTCGTCCACTCATTCGCCGCTGGGAGTACACTTTGCTCCGCGACTCGCTCACTGCCCCCAGCTCTAGGGCAAGATGCCGTTCGTCATGCGCTGGAAGTTGTCGTACTGCCGCGTGCTGTAGTTGCTGTTGCTCTTGCGGATGAGGTACAGCACGTGCGCGACAGTCTCCTGCTTGGATAGCGTGAGCTTGAAGCGCGAGCGCAGCTTGAGCAGGATGTAGTTGATGTCCTTGCCAGCAAAGCACGGGTACGGCGACTGGCGCGACATGATGTCCACGAGATCGCAGATCTCGTCGCAGTGCTGCTGGCACGCCAAGAAGCCGCGCGTGCACAGCTGCACGTACTCCTTGAAGCCCTCAGACTCGGTACCGCCCATCGTGTCCACCATCTCGGCCGTGAGCTTGAACGGCGCGGTCTCGATGCTAAAGCTCCCGCCAGGCGCGATGCCCAGCAAGAACCCGTAGTCGATGTGGATGATGTGGCCCTCGTTGTCCAGCATGATGTTGCCGTTGTGCCGGTCCTTGATCTGCAAAAAGTACGACACGATCGAGTACCCGGCCATCGACTGGATGTACTTGCGCCGCGCGTCCACGAACCGCGACGAGTCGCTCGAGCCATACGACTTTTCGAAGTGGTGCAGTAGACTCACGTAGCCGTCGCGCTTCTTCAAGCCGTCGAGCGAAATCGCGTTCGCCAGCGTCTCGATCAGTCCCGTCGACGAGCTCGTGGCAATGATCCGGTACGAGCGCAGCCAGAGCGGGAGCTTCGCAGCTTTGAAAATCTCGATGAACTTCTGGATCAGCTGCAGAGTGAACACCTCCTGGCGTAAATCGTCGTTGCTCTTGCCGATCATCGACACGATGTCCCAACCGGGCAGGTGGCCGTACGGCGACGCCTCGTTCAGCCGCTTGCGCTTGGAGCTCCACGACTCGCCGAACGCGGCCTCCAGATCCTTGCGCCGGTCGTTCTCGCGCTCCATCACCTCTTCCGACAGGTTCACGGACGACATATCCATCTCGATCTGCGAGACGCGGTCGTCTGAGGGCGATGCGTCCGTATCTTCGCCCAGCGGATTCAGTCGCGACTGCGCTGTTGACGGCGTCGCAAGGTTGCTACTCACGTCGATCGGCGTCTCGGGCACAGGCGCTGCGCTGAAGCTGCCGCGGATGACGCGCGGCGCTGGGATCGCAGCAACCGCCACTGCCGCAGCCGCAACCACTGCAACGTGGACTTGCGCGTCCTCGTCGTCTTTGCACTCGTCTGGCGCTGCAAACCCGTCCGGCGCTTGGTGGCGAATGAGTCGTCCCACTTCGTCGTCCTCGATGTATTCCACGCCGCTGGAGCTGATCGCGCCGCTGCCCTGGTAGCTCTTCCTGTGCGGCGAGCTGGGCGACAGCACCTGCTGCTGCTGCTCCGTCGGATCAAAGTTGCCGCGGATCACTTCGAAGATCAGCAAGATCGGCACGCGCGCCTTCGTGGAGAACGCTGTGCCTTCTTTCGTCGGAATGCGCACGATGCGCTCGAACGGGTCCGTGGCTTTGACGAGCGGCACGTACGCCATCGGAGGCAGTCGGATCTTCTCCAAGTACGACGGCAGCCGCTTCTTGCGCTCCTGGATCGACGGCACAAACCGCAGAACCTCGGCGATGTCCGTGATCTGCTGCACAAAGTCGCACTCGTCCGCGAAATACTGCGAGAGCACGGACTTCTCAGCGTGGCTCATGCGCCGCGTCGGGCCGCTGAACAGACTCGTGGGCTGGTTGTCCACCATATCTTCCTCTTCGATCACCGAGTTCACCAAGTCGTTGTCGTCCGAGTCGCCCGTGAGCAGCCCCGGGTTCTTCGGCGTCAGCAAGTGCTGCTGGAAGCGAGAAAAGTCGCGGAACCGGTTGTCACTCTCGCTCGACGCGTCTGGAGACACCGCAGCATGCTTTGAGTTGGATGGCGACATCGGCGAGTAATAGTCCGCGTTCTCATGCGGCTTCCCGGCGCTCGCGTGCGCCTCGTGGCGATACGCGACGATCTCTTCCGTCATCCGCTCTATCAGCTGCAGCTGCTCCTCGGTCGGCATCGGCAGGCGGCTCCGCCTCGACCGCTCCGACGGCGTCCTGCTCAGCAGTGTGGCTCGATCCGTCCCGACGACTTCCTGCTCGACCTCGACCATCAGACGCACCACGCGAGCGTACTTGTCCTGCATGTCCTTCGGCGCGTTGATATCGAACGCGTCCTCGAGCGCTCCCTGCAGCTGCCATCGCAGCAGCAGCGCCAAATGGATCGAGCGCGAGCAGATCGAGAACACGAGCTCGTCGAGCCAGAAGATCTTCTCAAAGTCGAACATCGGCACGGTCAGGTACGCGTGCACGATCTGCGGCCAGTAGAACTCCACCTGGTTGATGCGCGTGTATGAGAAGTGCAGCAGCTTCTCCACGATCGGCTTGAAGAGCAGCGGGTCGCTGTCCAAGTGGCGGTGCAGCAGGATCACCGCGCGGTAGACGCTGAACGTGCGCGAGCGGAACTCGCGATGCAGCGCCAGGATCTTGAGGTCCAGCGGGATCTCCGGCTGCTCCTGCGTGTGGTCCAAGTATCGCCGGTCCGCCAGCAGGATCTCCTCGCACTCCTCGGCTGTGATGTGGCCCATCTTGAGCATGTTGATCGCGATGTTTGCCGCCTCCGTATGCGACGGCCGCTGCGGCATGATGAGCTCGATCGGCGTGTCCGGGTTCAGCGGCTTCGGGTACAGACAGATACCCGCTTTCAGGCGCTCGAGGATCGCTTTCAAATAATTTAGGAACATCTGCGCCTCGTAGCAGTCGTCGCACACGCGCTTCGAGTAGTAGTACGACCGCTGCGGGAGCGGCACTTTGTTCGTCGTGAACTTCTCGCAGAAGAGCGTGTCGCAGTTGTGGCACTTGTACAGGATCGCGCTCGCGGGCGTCTGGCCCGTTGCGTCCAGCGTCTTGCAGTGCGGGCACTTGCACTTGGACTCGGCGTCGGTCATGGACACGGACACGCCGCTCGGCGACAGCGATTCGGCCGTGTACGTGTGCGTGAAGATCGCCGGCAGCCGCGGCATGTTGGTCTCGACCGTCATCTGGATCGCGCGCATCCACTTCTCCTTGTCCATGGCCGTGTCCGCGTACGCGTAGAACACTTTGTTTTGCGCCGTCGCGAAGAGGAAGCCGTTCTGGTAGATGTGCATGTTGCCCTTGCCGTCCCACTCCTGCACGCCCAGCACGTCGACCTCGCCCTTCAGCCGCAGCATGTGGTACGCGTCCTCTTGCGTGCTATACGGCGCAGTCAATTCGCCGTGCAAGCAGCAACAACAAGCAGCAAACGAACTCTCAGCACGACTGACACCACACAGCAAACCGACGCACGGCGTGCACAATACGCCGCAGCACGCAGCAGCAGACAGAAGGCGTGCACACGCACCTGTAGTAGTAGAAGCACGTGCCCACGAGGAAGCAGTAGCGCCGCAGCATCGGCGGCGGCGACGACGGACTCGTCCGCAGCGTCAGGTAGCCTTCGCACGTCGCGCGCGGTGCCTTCATGCTCCACAAAGAAGGAGGGTGCGGGTACGAGGAGTCTCGGCGCTGGGTCGTCAAGCTGTAGCGGCGCCGCCTGCCTATGGTGGCGCTCTCTCAATCAAATCTGCGCGGAGCTGCTGGCGATCTGTCGACGGGTGGGGTGGGCTCGCGGTCGCAAACAGCTGCTGCTGCCACAAGTCGATCGAGCCGCGGGAGACCGGTGCGGCTGGCACTCGCGCTTGCTTCCGTGTCGGATGGCGTGTCTGCAGGCGTGTCGTCCAGCGCGCACACCTCTCGCAGAGAGAGAGAGAGAGAGAGAGAGAGAGAGAGAGCTGCACTCGTACACACGCGCAGAGAGAGGAGACGCTGGCGCTCAACCTGGAAATGAGCAGCTTGCTGCTGCTGTTCTTCACTCGGAAGGGGGAGGCGAGCAGGCGGCGCAGTTCCTTCCCCCCTCGCCGCTGGAGCGCACCACAGCGCGTCCCACATGCGCATGTGGCACAAGTGCATTGAGAAACGGCACACTGTGCCGTTCATGGAGGTACAGTGTACCCACCCACCGTTTTGCTTGTCAATGGTGTGACCCACCCCACGGATTCTGAAAGGTTGTCTGTGTGTGTGGGTTGGTTGGCAGCGCGCGAGAGGCACAACGCGAGTGGCAATTGGGGAAATCGCGTCTCGACTCGACTCCGTGACGTGTGTGCGGCGCCTCGCGACATCTCTCCACCGACCTCCATAGAACACAGCTCAGCTCAGCATGGCCAAGGGGAAGCGCGCGTCCGTGCCGCTCAAGGCGAGCGTGCCAGCTGACAGCAAGAAGAAGGCCGTCGTGGTCGCAGCAGCAGCCGCCGTCACCGCCGTGCCAGCCAAGAAGCGCGGTGCTGCGCCAGCGAACGGCGGCAAGCAGCAGCCGAAGAAGAGCGCCACGCCGCCTGCAGCTCCGAAGAAGAGCGGCAAGCAGGCGCCAAAGCAGGAGCAGCCGAGCGACACGGAGAGCAGCGACGACGCCGCTGAAGAGGACGGCGACGACGACGAGGAAGAAGACGATGAGGACTACGAAGACGGCGACGACGAAGACGAGAGCGACGACGAGTTTGAAGACCAGGGCTCTTCTTCGGAGGACGAAGGCGACGAGGATGGCGATGGCGACGACGAGGAGCAGCTGACCGAGGCCGAGCGCAAGACGCGCAAGTTCACGGTCGACCGCGAGAAGCAGATCCAGCAGATGCGCGATGACGGCTCGCTCAAGATCGCGTCGCAGCTGCACATCGACGACCTGTCGTCCGACGACGAGGAGAACATCAACACGATCGGCAACGTGCCGCTCCGCTGGTACGAGGACTACGACCACATCGGCTACGACGTGGACGGCAAGAAGATCCTCAAGTCGAACGCCAGTGGTGACGGCATCGACATGGCGATCGCGGCCAAGGACGACCCGAACTACGAGTACGTGGATTGCCCACCGCTACATTGCATTGCTGTCTCTATTGTGATGCTTTGCATCTAATTGCTCCCTCGTGTCTGCTTGCTTTTGTGAAGACGCACGGTGTACGACGCGTACAACGACCGCAAAATCGTGGTGTCGAACCGCGACATGGAGATCATCCGCCGCATCCAGGCTGGCGCGTTCGCGCACCCCGAGTTCGAGGCGTACCCGGAGTACGTGGACTACTACACGTCGGAGAAGATGATCCACTCAATGGGCAACGACCAGGAGCCGAAGAGCCGCTTCGTGCCGTCCAAGTGGGAGCGCATGAAGGTGATGAAGATCATCAAGGGCATCAAGGAGGGCCGCATCAAGCTCGACAAGGAGGAGGAGACCAAGCCCGAGGTGTACCAGATGTGGTTCGATGACGACCAGGCGCTCACGCGCAAGGGTCCAGCGAACGTGCAGGCGCCGAAGATGCCGCTGCCGGGGCACGTCGAGTCGTACAACCCGCCGGACGAGTACCTCTTCTCGAAGGAGGAGCGCCGCGCGTGGGAGGAGGCCGACCCGGAGGACCGCGAGCTGAACTTCATGCCGCGCAAGTTCAAGTCCCTGCGCGACGTCTGCGCCTACCACGGCTTCGTGCGCGAGCGCTTCGAGCGCTGCCTGGACTTGTACCTGGCGCCGCGCGTGAACAAGCGCAAGCTGAACATCGATCCGGAGTCGCTCGTGCCGGAGCTGCCGAAGCCGCGCGACCTGCGTCCGTTCCCGAACACGCTCGCGCTGCTCTTCCAGGGCCACACGGGACGCATCCGCTCTCTCACGATGGACCCGCTCGGACAGTATATCGCGTCCGGCGCGGACGACTTCACGGTCCGCATCTGGGAAGTCGAGACCGGCCGCTGCCTGCAGACGTACAACGTCGGGGCCGTGGTGCACAAGGTGGTGTGGAACCCGAACCGCGACCATCAGTTGCTCGCGGTGGCCGCGGCGAAGAAGGTGTTCCTGATCGCCACGGGCACCGGCAGCAGCGACCAGACGGAGCTTACGAACGCGCTCGTAGGCGACGCGGACGAGTCGATCGCGGCGGAAGTCAAGGACGACGGGCTCGAGGTGCTCGTGGACGAAGGCGAAGCTGCGATCGAGCCGGAGGCCATGAAGAAGAAGCTCCCGGTCTCCTGGCGCTTCTACAGCGGCACGAAGGACAAGCACAAGCAGAGCAGCGGTGCGGTGAGCCGTCCGTGGCTCGAGCGCCGCGTGGGCACGGGCATCCGTGTCGTGCTGCACCACACGAGCGACGTGAAGGACGTGACGTGGCACTACAAGGGCGACTACCTGTCGACCATGACGCCTGCGGCCGGCGCCTCGGCCGTGCTCATCCACCAGATCTCGAAGCGCAAGTCGCAGAACCCGTTCAGCAAGAGCGTGGGGCAGGTCCAGTGCGTGCTCTTCCACCCGTCCAAGCCGTTCTTCTTCCATGCCACGCAGCGCCACGTGCGCATCTACAACCTCGTCAAGCAGGCGATGGTCAAGAAGCTCAGCTCGGGCGTCAAGTGGATCTCCAGCATGGACGTGCACCCGAACGGCGACCACCTCATTGTCGGATCCTACGACCGGTACGTCGAGTGCTCATGTTGTTGTTGTTGTTGCTATGTGTCGGTGGTTTTTGTGTGTGTTTCTTTCTTGTCTGACGCTGCGATGCTCGCTGATACGTGTTTTGCAGTCGCTTGTGCTGGTTCGACCTCGACCTGTCGTCGACGCCGTACAAGACGCTCAAGTACCACGAGAAGGCCGTGCGGTCGGTCGCGTACCACCCCAAGTACCCGCTCATGGCCTCTGCTTCGGACGACGGCACCATTCACATCTTCCACGCCATGGTCTACTCGTACGTGGCTTGGCGTTCTGTTGTGATGCGTTGTGGGTGTTGTGCTTGCGTGGAAGTGGCAAAACTGACGCATGTGTGTATTTGGCAACGGGACAACAGGGACCTGATGAAGAACCCGCTGATCGTGCCGCTCAAGATCCTACGCGGCCACGAGGTCTCGGGCGGTCTCGGCGTCATGTCGGTCG
Organism: Globisporangium nagaii; assembly: GCA_023335995.1. NCBI lineage: Eukaryota > Oomycota > Peronosporomycetes > Pythiales > Pythiaceae > Globisporangium > Globisporangium nagaii. Next base: position 27,918 of record JAADWH010000221.1, read on the forward strand.
CCTTCCACCCTGTCCTGGTGCGTTCCCCTGCTCTTCAGATATCGTTGCGTGGATGGATCCGCTCGAGTTGGATTGCGGTTGCGGCTTGGCTTGGCTGGTATCTGAGGGATCTTGCGGAAGTGCTCGCCTGATATCTCGCGAAGCGACGCCAGCCAGCCAGCCGCAACCTTTTTGATGTGGATCCGCGGATGACAACCGAGCACCTGGGACTGACTCTCTTGTCTGCTGCGCTTGCGTCTGTGAACAGCCGTGGATCGCCACGGGCGGAGCGGACGGCTCCATTCGCCTCTTCCAGAACATCCACTAGGCGCCGACTCGAGAAGAGCAAGAAGCCACAACCTGACAACCAGTCTCCTTCTGCATCCACAGCTCGGCTTCGTGGCTAATAGATTCGTATTTCTCAACTCTCGGTCTCACAATCTCGATTGAAACTCGATGGCACCTTTCAAGCCCGATGGCACATGCCCAGCGCTTACCGGTGCGCGCATGCGTGCGAGCTAAAGTAACGGTGTGTGGCAGTCTCTAATCTCGCACAAGCCTTGCCACCACCTCCTCTCTCATTCTCCATTCAATAATCGCTGTGGACGCATTTCCGTGGATACGAAAGTCTTTCATTACGCATAAAATATCAAAACCACTACAGATCTAAAAGCAACCTGCCTCCGCATGAAAGCTCGCACTCTTCTCTGCTGGCGCCGGTTGGCTTTCGAATAAATTGAGGACGCGCGCGCCTGTGCGTGCCTGCCGTCCGCAAGTGGAGTGCCAGTGCGGCCAGCCGACTGCCTCTCTTTCTCTCTCTCTCTGCGTCCAATCTCGGTCCCTCCATTGCGTCCCGTCTGCACCGCGCTCGTCCGTTTGTGTTTGTGTGTGTTGCTGCTGGTGTCACCAAGTCCTACCTATCTGTCGCCACCGCTGCGGCTGGCCGCATCTTAGTTCTTCTTGCCGCCGATGCCTGGGATCCGGAAGAACGACGACTTCTTCTGCGTCTCGGGCTGCATCGGCGGCGGGTAGTGGCCGTACTGCACGGGGTACTGCTGCGGCTGCTGCGGACCGCCGTACTGCTGCGGACCGCCGTAGCTCGGCTGTGGCTGTGAGGTGTTGTACGCCATTTGCTGGGAGCCAAACGACTGCTGCTGCTGGTGCGCGCCGTACCGCACCGGGTACTGCTGTGGCTGCGCCGACTGCTGCTGGTGCGCGCCGTACTGGCGCGGATAGCCGCCGCCTGCGCTGCTGCCGAAGCCCGTCTGCATCACTGGCGGCGCCTGCGGGTAGCTGTTGCTGTGGCTGTTCTGAGGCGGGAACGCGCCACCGTACATCTGCTGCTGCTGCTGGTTCGGGTACGGCGGCGGGAACGTGCTGCTGTTCACCGCCGTGTTGTCGTACGCGCTGTTCTCCTGGTTCGAGTTGCGGCGCGCGTGCGGGTTGCGCGCGTCGTAGAGCGAGCCGCTCGTCGGGTCGCCGTTGTCATCCAGCAGGCTGGCGCCGTCGATCTTGCCCTTGCGGTCGAGCACCGTGTCGAACGACAGCAGCGTCTTATCCGACTTCTTCTTGCGCAGGAAGCCAACCATGGTTGTGTATGTGTGTGTGTGTGTGTGTTTGGGACGAGCTCGGGGATTGCGGACTGCGGACTGCGGAAAGGAGAGTGGGGACGCGCGGCGGAACGAGAGGGCTCTGGCTTGTGCTGCTGCTGCTGGCGACCGGGGCGAAAACCGCAATGAGCTGGCGCGCGCTGGCGTGGACTGTGGTGGGGTCGCGCGACCACGGCTCTGCTTCTGACTCTCCTCGCCTCTACCCGATCGACTGATGGTTTGTGCCCGAACCAGACCCACCGATCCGTGTCACACGCGAGCGAGGCTAGCCGCAGAGTCTGTGTCCAAACTGCTTGGCGTGTTTGTATGGAGCATGGATCTTTGAAGCATTGTACTGTGTGTGAAAGCACTGTGCATAGCCAGAGTCCTCAGAGAGAGCAAAGAGAAAGACAGTGCAACGCTTGGAATCATCCGTTCATGGTGCAGGATGCTCCCAAAGAGCCCAAAAAGCGAAGGCTCATACAAACTCGCCGAGAGGAAGGAGCCCAAAATAAAGGCGTCGATCTCATTTCGCTTCGGAAATAGCGCGAGCAGCCTTCCCGAAACGGACAGGGCTTGACACACAGCGCACACACAGCCGAGCGGGCTTGCACAGGCTGCTCAGTCCGCTGCACTGCACCGCCACGCGATCCTACCGCTCGCCCTTCGCTCCGAGAAGGATGACAAGCAGAGCGCTGCTGCACCTTGAATCTGGTTCGGCGAGCGAGGGATGGGAATCCGGAAAAGCGCCCAAAATAAGCAACCTTTTTACCCTCAAAGGCTGACAGATGCGGGGGATGGACGCACATCAAGCCACAGGCGGGATGACGCGTTCCCCGAAATCGATCTGGTCGCCAGCGAATCCGGGAGAGGCGACGCGCATGGAAGCTCTTTCGCCGTCTGATAAAAAGATCGATCGAAGCGCGCGATTCTGATGCGCGAGATTCCGCCTTTCGCTTGCTCGTCAAAGCCACAACCAGTCGACGAAGAACAGTAATCCGCGGCGACTTGCCGTTCGCTCGGTGCATGCGATATGAGCGTGAACATGCGGCGGCCGCGCGCAGCAGGCCTGTTAGTCGATGCCGCGCGCGCTTCCTCGCGCTCTTATGCGTGCGACTGATCGACCGGCCGCGCGCGCGCTGCAGCATGTCGACAAAATTTCCCCTCCCCCAGCGAGCGCGATGCGCCGCTCCATTCCGCAGCATCCACCCCAAGAGCCAAGCGGGCAGCTTCAACATGCGCACGCGCTGCCGGTGCCTGTCTGACTGGAGCTCAAGTGGTTGCCGCGCTCTGTCGCTTTTTTTTCTGGCGGCGGGGCTGCTCCACGCGCACGAGCAGCGCAGCGTGCTGCGGTTGCGCTGACGGATGCGCGGCTCGCTCGCTTGGCGACTTCCGTCGACGGCTGCAGCGCCGCTGGACAGTGCGCGCGTGTGCGTGTGTGTGTCCAGCAAGCGAAAATTTCGCTTCGAGCGCTCACGCAACTGCGATCTTTCCGTGTGCGCGTGTGCGGCCGCGATGCGCACAGCCGAACGCTGGAAAGTCACGCCACGAGTCGCGAGCCGGCAGCCATGGCATGACAATCGCGCTCGCGTGTCATCTTCAATCCGAGCAGCCGCGCTCGCCTCGAATCTCCGTTTCACAGCGCAGCGCAGGTTCTGCGTGCGCAGATCGAAGCGTAGTGTGCGTTCATACATATTTACTTGCTGGTGTTTATCTCGATGCGTGTGCGGCTGGGCTAATGATGATGAATGTGGTGTCGACGCGTCTTGGACGGGTGCAGTCCGTGCACACGCGAATGGTCAATCCCACGTGATATTCTTCTCGAGGAACTCGCGCACGAGCTCCTCGACCTGCGCGACGTTCTCCATGTACGTGTCGTAGGGCATGTGCCACGGGTCCGGCACGTCGCGCGGCAGCACGCAGAGCACGCCCGCGCGCTCCTTGACCGACGGGAAGAGCTCCACGACCTTGTACGTGTGGCCGCTCGAGAGGCAGACGACGAAGTCCGCGCTAGCGCACATGGTCTCCGTGAGCATCTGCGACCGGTGCGTCGACAGGTCCAGCTGGTACTCCTTCAGCACCTTCACGGCGTTGGCGGACGCGGGCGACCCAGGCTTCTCGAACGCGTCCGTGATCCTGCGCGGGCCAGTAAACCACACCGCACGGCACACGAGAGGTTAGCTCACACGGCGCCATACACATACATACACACACAGAGCAGCACGTACGCTGCGGACTGGATTTTGATGCCCTTGCTCTCCTGCTCCTCGCGCGAGAGCTTGAGGCGGCGCTTGAACCACTCGACCGCGAAGAGCTCGGCCACGGGCGACCGGCACGTGTTGCTCGTGCACACGAACACGATGTTCATCTGCTCTACTCTGCGCGTGCAGCTTTCTCTCTCTCTCTCTCTTTGGGCAGCCACGCAGCAGTCGACGCGCGCAGCGAGTCGTCGTCAATGCTGCAACGCAATGCTTTTCTGCTTTCTCTTTCTCTGACGAGCTGGCGCACAACACTCTGGACCACATACAAAAACACAGTCAGCTGCATCAGCGCAGAAAGAACACCGACCATACACACACGAAGATAGCTTTTGATGACATTTGTGAACACCTCTTGAAAGCGATAAGAATGCACGAAACTGGCGAAATGGCTACATTTTTGAGCCTGACAACCAAGTTCGATCAATGCGCAATCGCAAGTGAACCGCCGAACGACAACGCCTGGCAGCGAGCACAGGGCTTCCTTCTGCAAGATGTCCACGCAGCTACTGCGCTTGACAGCGCGAGATGCCCCGCTCAGTTCGCTGGGAAGCTCTCGACGATCGACGCGTACGGGAACGGGCCGAGGAAGTGGCTCGTGTTCTGCTTCTTGGTCGACGCCTCGAGCAGCGTGTAGTCGAACTCGTCGTAGTCGTCCTTGTTGGCCGCGTACGAGCGCGGGTCCCACTCGAGCTCGAAGCTGTTGACGAAGAAGCCCTGGAACTGCATGATCCACTTGCGCAGCGCCTCGTACGGGATGAAGTAGAAACCGCAGCGGTCCGTGTCGTTCTCGCTCGTCTCCTCCACGACCGGTCTGTTGCAGCACGAGAGAGAGAGACAACAAAAGTCAGCCAACGCATACAGATAGTCCAGCAATCGATACACACACACTCAACGTACGCCAGGGTGCGCGCGATGGCAAGCTCCAGCATCGGCTTGAGGCACACTTCGCGCGCGACGTGCTGCTCAGCAGAGTACTCCCAGAGGCACATGACGGTCATGCGGTCGCCCCAGTCCGTCGTGTTGCGCACAAAGTAGACAAAGTCGCCGTCCGTCTTGCACTGCGTTGCGTCCTTGCACTTGAGGTGCAGCGGCTGCACGTTCGTTTCAGCGAAGATCTTGGTCTCCTCCGAGAGGCACTCCTGGATGCGCTCGTTGAACGCAGCGTCCGTGCTGTTGCCCTCGGTGCCACCAACAACAGTGTCGACAGCACTGCGCTTCTTGGCGTTCACGCCTTCGTTGCCGCACTGGTACCAATTGAACGGGCTGCACACACACAGGCAGATGGATTCGTCAGTCAGAACCATTGAGAAGCAAGGCAGTCGGACACAAGAGACAGCGGGACGCACTTGTAGCTGTTCGGGCAGACCGTGCGTTCCTCCCAGTCCGACACTTCCTGCATCCAGTACGCGAGCGAGTGGCTGCCCTGCGTCGGCCCGTCCGACCACGAGTTCTTGACGATGAGACCGCCAGTGAAGCCCTCGCGCGTCAGGAACGCATCATTGTAGCCCACGAGCAGCTACACACAACGATCCACAACATACAAGTGAGCAAACGCATTGCCAGCTGATAGACAGAGATCAGGGAGAAAGAGAGGGAGCCGCACCATCGCGTGTCCGCCTTCGATGGACATGCCGTGGTGGCTGAAGAACTCGCCCTCCATGTTGCGGTTGTTGCCGCCCTTCATCGGCACGCAGCACGTGGTCATCGCGAGCTCCGGCGGGCAGAGCGTGCAGTGCTCCGGCTGGCAGTGTGGGTCGCTCGCGAACGAGCCGATGCACGGGTAGTAGTGTGTGACCATCGCCACGGGCGTCGACAGCGGCATCGCCTGCTTCTTGCGGAACAGGTGCTCGCGCACTGCCATGTCTTCGTACTTGGTCTCCATGCTCTGTTCAGAGAGAGAGAGAGAGAGAGAGAGAGAGAGAG
>JAADWH010000222.1:0-33484 GCA_023335995.1 Globisporangium nagaii
GCGACTGCGACTGCGACTGCGACTGCGACTGCGACTGCGACTGCGACTGCGACTGCGACTGCGACTGCGACTGCGACTGCGACTGCGACTGCGACTGCATGGCTGCGCGCATCTTCTTCACGTACTTTCGGCGCAGCAGCTCAAAGTACTCGCGCGCGTCGTCGTCGTCGATGATGTCGGTCTCCAAGCGAAAGAGCGCGATCGCGTTCTGCTCTTCCAGCAGCTCGTTGCGGTGCCGCATCTCGTCCACCAGCGTGCTCGTCACGTCCTGCAGCTGCTGAATGGGTCCTCGGCCGTACGTCTCGAGCAGCGCCGCAGCGCGCCTCTTGCTGGCGTTGCTGCTGATGCTTCCGCCAGACGCTTCCACCGCCTGCGCAGCATCCTCGATGCGCGCCATCGCGTCCACACTCAGGAAAGGATGCGACGAGGCAGCAGCAGCAGACGAAGAGCGCGGTGCTGACGCTGCCATCCCACCCGCGGAGTTCGCCAGCAGCTGGATCCACTTGGGCGAGTAGCGCAGCAGCTTCCAGCAGGCTTCGAAGAGAAACTTGGTCTCGTGCTCCTTGAAGAACTGCTCCTTGGCGTCGTCGATGCACTGCTGCTCCGACGGCGACTCGGACTCGATCGCATCGCTGGAGGCGTCTGTCAGTGCGCTGGCGGTGCTTCCTGCAGCCTTTGCAGACGCCCGGATCTCGGTCGCGAGCGACTGCACCTGGGCGAAGATCAGCGCGAACTTTTGCACGTCGCGGTTGATGCGCGTCCAGCGGATCTTGAGCCCGTTGTGCGGCCGCTCCACCGACGTGTCCAGCTCGGCGTGGAAGAGGTGGTAGACGACGTTCCAGAACGTGGACGCCTTCTGTTCGCTGCTCGGCGGCAGCACGGTCTCGCTCGCATTGAGCCACGCGCGGCACAGCGTCTGGTCCTCCGTCGCGGTCCAGTTCGTCTTCTTCCCCATTTAGAAACGGCGGCGAGCAAATGGACGGCTTTCAGCTCCATTCTATTCTATTCTGTAAAAGATAGATTTCGATATGCATTTTCACAACAAGTTCTCGAAAGCGATATTCAGCCAATCCCAGCAAGGAAGCTGTTATTTTTCTGAGCGAAATTAACCGGCTGAAAACGCTCACACCATTTCATCGACACACGATTTCGTCGCGTGTCATTTTGGAGCAATGACGGCGAGCAGAGAGTGGCGCTCGAAGGCGGTGGCGGCGACAGCGGTCACAATCGTGGCGCTGCCGGTCGCGTACTTTGCGTGGCGGCGATCAGTGTGCGTAGCACTGCCGTGTTTTGCTCGTAGCGATCTGAGAATGCAATGCGTGCTGAGAGTGCTCGACTGTGGTGTGTGCATGCGTGCATGACTTCCTTTCTGGCAAATGGACGAACGGACAGGCAGCGGAGTGAACGGCAGCAGGCGCTCAAGCTGCTGCGCAAAGTGGAGCTGATTGTCGCAGAAGTGTCGGTGCGCCTCTCGTACCTGGCAAGCCAGGCGGAAGACGCCATCGCCAACGAAGTGCGGGAAGAGGTAGCAGAGCCAGAGTCGTCGTCCAGCCTCAACTCCTGTACGTGACTCTTGCGCGGATAGCTAAACATTCGTTGCTCCGTGCGTGGGCAAATGCGCAGCTTGCGATGCATCGCTAGCTTTGTGAGCACTCATGGCCGCAATGCGTGCGTGCGTGTTTGTGGATGCAGACTACCACTTTGACTCGCAGGGCAACAAACTCAAGACCAAGTGGGACAGCTACGATGTGGACGCCGAGCTGGAGCGCCTGGAGCAGGAGGAGCAAGACAAGAGCGACGCTGCGGCCGTCGCTGCTGCAGCGGCGCCGACGCGCAAGTACGCGCCGGTGGACAAGAAGAAGCTGCTCGCGGCTGCCGGCGGCATCGAGCGCGAGTTCGAAGCCGTGCTCGAGTTCCTGGACGACGTGCGCGGCGACGGCCACGTGAAGCAGCTGCGCAAGGCCATCGCGCTCAAGATCACGAAGGAGCACTTTGCGCGCATCGACCACGTCCGACAGCTGCTCGCGTAGTGGCGCTGAGTTTGCGCTTGCGTTTGAGTCGGACGACTCGCTTCCACTACTTCGAATACAACGATCTACTGACTGCAGCGGCCGTCTCTTTGCATTGAGGCTCGTACGCAGCTGTGCGCCTGCTGTGTCGCGCTATCACCAATCAGAGCTCGAGCGGCTTTAGTATTGCCATCACTTGTCGAGCGCGTCAGCTTGGCAATGAGCTCGATCGAGCCGTGGAAACTGGATTGTGTGCAGTACTGTCTACTTTCATAAATGATTCATATCAATTTAGACAGATGCGGTTTCTCTGGTTTTCTGGTCATAACCGAACGCGAGAGCGAGATGAGGAGCTCCAGCCGCAGCAGCAGTCGCGGACGCCGCCCGAGCGCGCGTGGACGCCGCAGCCCCTCGCCAGCGCAGCGCCGAGGCGACAGTCGACGCGCCAGAAGCCCCGACGCGCAGCGAGAGCGCCGCAAGCAGCGCAGTGCCTCCCGGAGCCCGCGCCGTGACCGCTCGCCAGAGCGCCGCAGACAAGATCCGCGCGAGAGCGGCCGTCGATACGGCGACGCGCGCCAGGGCGACAGCAAGTACGGACCTCCGGGGGGTGGCCCTGGCAGGCGCTCGCCGTCGCCTTCTGGAGGACGTGGCCGGTCGGGCTTTGGCGGCCGAGGTGGCGGTGGCTACCAGTCGTCGTACAGCAACAAGAGCCGCTTCCAGAATGACGAGGCGGACGGTTTCTTCGAGGAGCGCAAGCGTGACCGAGATGCGATTTCGTTCAGCATCTGGGCGGACATCCCCAGCCCGTTGCCCATGAAGACGTCGGAAAAGAAGAAAGTGGCGCCGAAGAAGCGCTCGCCTTCGCCGCAGAGCAGCTCCGAGTCGTCGTCCTCGGAGAGCGACTCGGAGAGCGACTCGGACGCCAGCGGCAGGCGACAACGCAGCAGCAAGAAGTCGTCGCGGGCCGCCAAGTCCTCGTCCAGCCGCAAGACGCGAAAGCGCTCGTCGCGCCACAAGGAGTCGTCGCGGAAGCGATCCAAGTCAAGCCGCAAGCACAAGAGGTCGAGTCGCTCGAGCCGCAAGTCGAGGGGCAGAGCGTCAAGTTCGTCCAGCGAATCTGGCAGCGACGACAGCTTGTCGTCGCCGGACGAGTCGGCTGTGCGAGAGAGCAGTAAGCCCGCGCGCAAGGAGAGCGTGAGCGATGCCAGCGACATGAACGAGGACGACCGGCGCGAGGCCGAGAAGTTCAAGGCTGCCGTACAAGGCGAGCGCGGCGACGGCGACAGCGACGACGAGGTGGGTCCGCAACCGCTCATGGAGACGGAGGAGAACGCGAACGCGTCGATGGACTACGGCAAGGCGCTGCTGCCAGGTGAAGGCGCGGCCATCGCGCAGTTCGTGCAGAAGAACATGCGCATCCCGCGGCGAGGCGAAGTGGGCTGGAACGGCCCTGAGATCGAGAACCTGGAGAACCTCGGGTATGTCATGAGCGGCAGCCGCCATGCGCGCATGAACGCGATCCGCATCCGCAAGGAGAACCAGGTGTACTCGGCCGAAGAGAAGCGCGCGCTGGCGCTCATCAACTTTGAGGAGAAGCAGCAGCGCGAGAACGCGATCATGAACGACTTCAAGGAGATGCTCACGGAGCGTCTGACCAAGAAGCACGGCGCGCGGCTCGTCGAGGACATGGAGACGTCGACGAAGGTGAAGGAGTCGTAGCAGGCTTTCGGCCAATGATCGCTCTCCTTTGAGCATTTCGAACCAATCAGCTCATCCCGTCAATTGATTTTCCTTCGCGTGCCCATCTTCTTCGATGCGCGAACAGGAACGAGATCGTTCCACATGCCTCGATCTGCTCATTTCTCTTCTTCGCGACACGGACGCACGCGCGGCGCACAGAGACAAGCGACACTCGAGAGAGAGAGCGCTCGAGAGAGCAGCATGACTGGCACGGTGGCGCACACGACGGCGCAGAGCGTGCGCGTGGGCGTGATCGGCGGCGGCGCTGCTGGCATCAGTATGTCAACGCGTGTGGCACGCGTGGGGTGACGGCAGCGGCTCACGTGTGTTTCTGCGGAATGTGTGCTTTGCATGGACAGTTGCTGCCAGGTGGCTGCGTGACGCGGGGCACCAAGTCGTCGTGTTCGAGAAGGCGGCGCAGGCCGGCGGCGTCTGGAAGTACGAAGATGCCACCGATGTGGATGCGTCCATGTACAAGGTGAGCGCTGTGCGTCTGCCTGCCGCAGTCTTCCGCTCCAAGAGCCAATCCCACCGACTGATCTGCTCTGCATGCACTGCGTGTAGTCGCTGCACACGAACTTGCCGACGTCCGTGATGCAGCTGGACGACTACCCGTTCCCGCCTGGTCTCCCCAGCTTCCCTTCGCACAGCGACGTGTTGTGCTACCTGCAGAGCTACGCGCGCCACTTCCGCGTGAACGATGTCATGCGCCTCAACACGGTAGTCACGCGCGTCGTGAAGAATGCTGGAGACTCTGTCGACAAGCTCGCGTGGACAATGCAGGTCGCAGATGCGAACGAGAGCTACGAAGCCGAGTTCGACAAGCTGCTCGTGTGCAACGGCCACTTCGCACAGCCGTTCTACTCGCACATCACGGGCATCGAGCACTTTCACGGCGAGACGCTGCACTCGCACAACTACCGCACGCCAGACGCATTCATCAACAAGGTGATCACTTGTCGCTCGTATTGCGCAGCACTGGGCTACTCGACTGACATCTCTCCTCGCGCTGCTGCTGGGGTCTACCGTTGTGTCAGCGTGTGCTGCTGATCGGGAGAGGTCCGTCGGGGCAGGACATCTCTCTCGAGCTCGTGAGAGCAGGCGCCAAGCAGGTGGTCGTGTCCTTCAAGGAGTTTGACGACGAGTCTGCCTCAGACCTCGAAAAGCGGACGCTGAAGCCACCAATCGACGCGATCGAATCAGATGGCTCCTTCACATTCGCAGACGGGTCGACGCTCGAGGCGCCGGACGTGCTGATGTTCTGCACCGGATACTTGTACGTGGTATCGGATTTCCTTCCGCCGGGCATTCTGTACCCGAGTGTGACTCCACCAAGCGGCACGGCGGTTGATGGGGGCATCCTTCATGACCTGAAGATCGCAGCTGACGCTGGCCAAGCGATTGCACCGCTGTACAAGCAGCTCTTTGCGATCGAGGAGCCGGACATCGCGTTCGTCGGCTTGCCGTTCAAGAACCTGCCGTTCCGCTGCTTTGAGCTGCAGGCGAAATGGATCGCGCAGGTGTTCTCCGGCAACCAGGTGCTGCCGCCGAAGCAGCAGATGTACGACGAGTTCTTCGCGTACGTGCGCAAGCTGCCGTTCCCGGTGCGCAAGCTGCACCAGCTCGGCGCCGAGAGGCAGAATGAGTACTTCAGGTATGCTCTCTTTTGCGTGTAAGCATTTCGTTACTGTGCTCGCTCTGACAAGACTCCTAACTACTCCCCAACTTGCCTGACCACACAGTGAGCTCGCGAGGTTCTCCAGAACCAAGCTGGACGCGAGCGTGCAGGCGATGTTCCAAGATGCGGGCTACTTGCGCGCGAACTTCCCGCTCGAGTACCGCAGCGCAGAGTACGCACAGGACCCGCAGACTGGGAAGTGGACTCGCACGCTGAAGCGAGCGGCTGAGTCGCCAGCTCAGGATGGCGGACGCGACGAACTCCTTGTGGAAACGTTTGCGTCAATCTAGATCACGCGATGAAGGGTGAGCACCTCACCAATAGACTTGCTCATATAAAATCAGTCTCTCGCGATTTCGTTCACCCACTCTAATTCAGCAGCGTCGTGAAGTTGGACTTGGGTCCGTCTCGGCCGTTCGTGCCCCAGCTCGCGACTCCTGCGACTGTGAGGAAGTACGTCATGTTCGGCTGCAGATTTGCGACGACCGTGCTGGTGTCCAAGCCGCGGTAGACCTCTACTGCGTTGAGTCGGAGCGAGTAGGCGTCCACGCCTGTCAGTGGCTCCCAGGACACGTTCGCAGCCGAGGTCGTGATGTTGAGTACCACGGGAGGCAGCGCCGGCTTCTCGATGCTCAGGTACGTGGCTGCGCATTGGGTTGGGATACATTCAGGCAGAGAGTCATCGTCAGAGCCACGGTAGGTTTGCCTTCCGCAAATGCAGGAACACGATAAACTTACGAATGGTGCTCAGGTAGGCGGCCCAGCCCCAGGCCGCGTAGCCCTGCACGAAGACGCCGAGCAGCGCCGACTGCGCAAACGCCGCCAGTGGCGTTGGGAAGCGCGTGAACGGGATGAAGAGCGCGCCGAGCATTGTGTGGTGCAGGTGGAAGTCCGTCGAGTAGAAGAGCGCCCAGGAGAGCAGCACCCAGCCCACAAGCAGAAAGTACAAGAGCACGAGCTTCTTCCAGATTCCCAGCCGGAACAACTGGCGCAGGAACACGAACGCGCAGTAGATCACGAACAGCAAGATCAGCGCGATCACGACGTACGTGCCGGCGTTCGTCTCGGTGTCTTGGTAGCCGCCCAGGTTGATGTTGAGCCACGGCAGGTACGAGAAGAAGTTCATGTGCAGCAGGATGTTGTACGGGATCACGTAGCAGACTCCCCAGAGCAGCACGCGGCGGCGCACGGATAGCTGCTTCCACTCGCTGAACGTGTGGATCGGCCCCGTGTGGAAGATGAAGTGGCTCGTGGCGAGCAGCACAAACACCTCGGAGAGCGAGTTGATGGCGATGCCCGTGTAGTCGACACTGGACGGCTGGCCGACGAGCCGCACGTAGAAGAAACCCCAGGCGATGAGCGCGTAGAAGAGCATCGCGGGGTTGGTTCGCGGCAGCAGCGCGTAGCCGAAGAGTGCGACAACGCCGGCCGCCATGATCCCCCACGACAGATCCGTGCAGTAGCTGCTCGGCGCTGCCTTGAACTCGATGGTCTTCGGGAACCACGACAGAAACGTCTGGGAGGACACGCCGTTGGCTGCCGAGCCTTGGAACGCGTTCGCGGCGCCAGCATAGCGATAGAGCCCGCAGCCGCCGTTGGAGCCAATCACACCGGCGTGGATAGCGGCGCGGCATATGCGCGAGTCGGCTCTGAGAGAGTATCCAGGAGCCTCGCGTTAGTCAAGGGGGGATACGTGCGCCAGGAATGCACGAGAGGAAGCAGTGCCACCAACCTGTACGGACCGGATCCGTAGACGACCAGCGAGGTGTCGCCATCTAAGCCGGACCACCATCCATACCACGAAGAGTCAGACACCATCACTGCAGCCACAGCACTGCGACGATCAATAACAAAAAGCAGAGCGTCAGCTGAGGACGTACCAAGGTTGCACTTTGTCGGGCAGCGGAAGGCAGACCACTCGCTCTCGAACGGCCGGCAGTCGACGCCCCAGAGCCCGCAGCTGTCGTCATACGCCCATGACCGGCAGCCAACAAACTCTGGCTCAGCGCCATCAATCTCCGCAGCGAAGAAGCTCAAGTACGTCAGCAGCAGCACGAGCAGGAACGCCAGAAGCGAGTAGCCAACCGGAAGCCCATACGAGCGCAGCAAGTGCACCGTCGTCTCTCTGGCGGATAGCACAATCTTCTCCTTGCCATCCGTGTCGTCACCGCACGAGATGTCGTTCGATGCCGACGAGGACGTCGACAGAGTAGCCTGCACGCGCATGTAGGAGAGCGTCGGCGTGGCCACGTCGTCGACGGGGCTCACTGGCGCCGCGGTGTCGTCGCTGCTTGCCGCCCCGTGCGCATGGCTTCTGGCTGTGGGGCTGACGCGCGAGTCTCTGTGGAGATCCGCTGCGGCTGCTGGAGACGCGCCGCGGAGGAAGCGCATGGCGGTATATAGCTTTGGAGATGGAACGCACACGCGGATCGTCGCCGCCTGATAACGTTGATTGGCAAGTGCCGCTCCTTCGCACCTTCGGAGCAATGCAGGAAGCCGTCGCGAAGACGTCACAGGAAAATCAGTTCAGAACGCTGAGCAATTCCGAACAACAGCGCTTTCATTGGCCGAAACTCCCAAGCGTTTTTCGAGGACTCATAAAGTGCGAACTTGTCACATGAAGGTCACTCGCGAAGGTCACTCGCGAAGGTGTCGTACGTGAGCATGCGCATCTGCTTTCATTCGCTCATGGTCGTCACGTGTGCAGCTGGCGTGTTTGTGAGTGTGTTTAGGTACGGACAATGGAACTATCAGCTCAAATGGACAAAAGATACGGACGCACGGCTCGCCGTCGCTCGCTCACTCGCTCGCTGCCAGCCAACCAGCCAGCCAGCCAAGCTGCCGCGCCGCTCTAACTCACCTGGGCTTCCAGCAGCGCCTGGGTCGCCTCGGCCGCCTCGCGCACGTCCGGGTCGGCTTCTCGCTCGGCGCGCGCCAGATCCCACACGATCTCTAATGTGTTCTCCGTCGTGCTCGCGTCGTTGAGCACCGGCACGAGCACGCCGAGCGTGCGCAGCGCGCGGAAACGCAGGTTCGCCGTCTTCGACGTGCACTCCTCCACCACCGTCTCGATCACCTCGCGCAGCTTCTCGATCTCCTTCAGCTCCAGCGCCAAGAGCTCCAGCGCCGCGAGCCCCGTCACGCGGCTGTGGAACGTCGACTTTAAGCACGCCGAGATGCGCGGGATGCCCTTCTCGGCGAGCCAGTCACTACCTAACGACTTCACTAACACTGGCAGCTTGCTGCACACGGTCGCGCGGACGTCGTGGATCGGGTCCATAAGCAGCTCGAGGCAGCCGTCCGCAAACTCAAGCGGCACCGCCGCGCCGTCCGTGCGCTCAGCCCACGAACCGACGCACTGCACGAACTTCACACGCACGCGCCACTGGGGGGACGACAGCAGCGCGTGGATCTCCGGGAAGATCATCGACGTAATGGACTCCGAGGAGCTGTCATAGTAGCGGACCACCTCTTCCAGCAGCGCGGCGCGCACGCTCGCGTCCTGGTTGTCGTCCAGCAACTCGGCGAAAATCGGCACCAAGTCGTCATAATTTACGCTACCGACAAGCTGCAGCGATTTGCCGACAGACTTCGCCAGGGCTTGTCGGACCGCCAGCGATACGTCCGTCGCGAGTCGGTACGTCGCTGGCAGCACCGAGCGCATGATCTTCGCCTGCGCCGCCAGCACAAACTCGCTCGTGCTGTGCGCCAGCGACAGACGATCGAACGCAGCAGAATGGTCATCGGTCGCGTCCGACGTCGCGTCCGAGGAGGAAACGTCCGCGTCTACTTCGGCTGCATCCTTCTCGACCGACGCTGTCTTCTCTCTTCGCAGCGCCAGCTCGATCAGCGCGTCGCCCATCAAGTACGCGCCTTCTGCACACGCTTTCCGGACTTCCACAGTCGGGTCGCGCACCATCGCGACGAAGTGGTCCACGAAGATGTCCGTGTACTCGGCGCCAAAGGCACGGCAAAACGCCGGCAGCGTGCGGGCAGTCTCGAGGCGCACTTGCCAGGACGAATCGGACGTGTACGTGTTCAGCATCGGCACCATTTGGATGTACAGCAGTCGCAGCGCCTGCTCAGCTTCGTCACTCGACACGTTCGGCTTCGAGTACAGAATCCCGCGCAGGTTCGTCGCCAGCTGGATGCAGCTCTTCACAGCGAAGATGCGCACAATGTCGTGGCTGTCAGCCGTAGCCTTCTCCAGAAGCTGCACCGTCCATCCTGCCGCTGCTGAACCCGCAGCAGTCGCCAAGTCCGCGATCACAGACGTCACAGCGCGACGCACCAACGGATTGTCGTCGCCGCACATGCGCTCAAACATCCCACGCAGCTGCACGGGGACGTCGCCACCCACGCGAGGGTACACCATCGCGACCAGCGAAATGGGCACAATGCGCGCCGTCGGACTGGAGCTGATGCTGTGACGCGCCATCATCGGGACGATCAGCGAGCCCACGTCCTCGTCTGCGAGCGCGAGAATCACCATCTTGAAAGCGTTCACCATCACGTCCCACGTCGCGTGGTTCTCGATGATCGACAAACTCTCCAGAACGTGCAGGATGACGCTCAAAAGCAGCGTATAGCGCTGCTCGTAGAGCCCAATCACGCGCGACTTGGTGCCGTTCACCGGCACCGAAGCGCCGCTCTTCGCCTTCCCCGCCACAAACTGCTGCATCTCCGCAGCGCGCTTCGCGAGCCACCCGAGGAACTGGATCGTGCGGATCACCGTGCTCTCACCCTTGTCGTCGTACTCGTGGATCTGCGAGAAGAGGTTGAGCAAAAAGCGACGTTCCGTGCACATCTCGCCGCTGCGCTCCTCCTGCAGCTGCTGCGTCTCTTGCAGCAGGATGCGCTCCCAGTCCTCCGACGTCGCGATGAACCGGTCCATCGGGTTCGCGTACGTGCTCTCGAGCGTCGGCGGGTGGTACTCCTCTGTGCTTAAATACTGGAAAAGCGCGACTGCGATCACCTTCGGGAACACCAGCACCGCCTGGTGAATCTTCAGCTGGAACACACGGAAGGACATGCGATCTTGCTCTGGGACAGGACGCTCCGTCTTTTGCTGGCGGATGTTCATCGAGAGCTGCTTGCGAAGAACCTTGTACTCCTCTTGCGGCACCACAATGAGCTTGAGCTGCAGCGGACGCGTCGCAGTCTCGATCATGCGCAGCGTCTCCTTGTGCGTCAGATTGGTGATCTGCACGCCGTTGAGCGCCACGAGCCAGCTCGAGCGCTTCACAGATGCGCGCTCTGCAGCGCCTCCAGCCTTGATATCAACCACGATCGTTCGCTGCAAACACAAATAACGACATCAACACGTTCAGTGCACACAGATCCATGAGATAGTGTCGAACATGCTAGAAGAGCAGCAGCATAGGATACGACGAGCTCAAGCAACCTCAGACGTACCTCTAAGATGTTCTCGACCGTAAGACCGAGGGGACCCGCGGGGATGCTCGCAGCATACACTTCGCCTCCCCAGCACTTGCCGGGGTTCGCTGGATCCCAGTTGTGGCCAACGACGCGCCGAAAGTCGCTCGCGAGTCGGTCCTCGTTCAAGAAATTGTTCACGGCGCGATCCAAACTGAACTCAGCGAGCAAGAGCAGGTCGACGATCACTTTGAACTCCACGTTGCTGTCGCCAATGGCGTCCACCATCGACTCCACTGCGCGACAGAGTGTCTGGAGACCGTACTTTGGCTCCACTGGCTCGTCCGAAATGATCTCCTCCTCGTCGGCGTCGGCAGTTTCCATCACGACATCGCCGTCCTGGTCCTTCACAACATTCCCAGGCTCGTTCTCAGGCACGACTGGCGATGGAAGCGAAGGCGACGGAGACTCGGGTTTCGCTTCTTCCTTCTGCTCGTGACTCTCGTCGATCTTGTCGTCCTCCTCGCTAATGTCTTCGAGAGGCGCTTTCACAACTTCGTCGACTGGGCTCTTCGGTGCTTCCTCGCCAGCGGATGCAGCAGAGACAGTAGCGACTGGAGCAGCCACAGCAGCGACAGGAGCAGCCGCTGGAGGCGCAGTCACATCCATCGGAGCAGCAGCAGGAGCTTCCATCACAGCAACAGAAGCAGCAACAGGAGCCTCCGCCACAGGATCAGCAGCAGGAGTGACAACAGGAGCAGTCACAGATGCAGCAACAGGAGCAGTAACAGGAGCCTCCGTCACAGGATCAGCAACAGAAGTGACAACAGGAGAAGCTGGCGTAGTCGCTGGAGTCGCACCTGGAACAGTTCCATTCTGAAGCGCCAGCGCTGCTTCGAGGGCCTTCGCTCGACTCTGATGGACAGGGAGAGGCGCCTCTGGAGCGCGTCGAAACCGAAGCCGCGACGGAACCGGAACTTCCTACAAGAGCACAGAGAGCACAGCAACAAAAACGCATATTAGCAAGCGAGATCATCCACACGACGCAAACGCATACGCTCACCTTCGTGGACAGCTGCTGGACAATCGTCACGCAGTTCTTGTCGTTCAAGATCGCATCGCCAAACGCCAGCAGCACGTCCGACTTGTGGATCCCCACGCGAGCAGCTGGACCGTGCGGCTCCACCCACTGCACCACCGCGCGGCCGAACACCGTGCCGATCTGCCACTTGAAGTTGCTCTCGGCGATGACGACCTCGTACGTCCCAGGACCTTTCAGCGATTCGAGATCTGCAGAGCTCCCCGACTTCACAGCGACTGCGGCAGGAGCAACGGCAACAACAGGCTCAATCGGTGGCTCTGGTGAAGGTGCCGCTGGCAGAGCAGTAGGCGCTACGGGCTGGTGCAACGGCTCCAGAGCTTGCGCAGCAATCGGCGTGATCGCGGACGGCGCAGGCGGCAGTGCGGCCGAGGAGGCTGCAGGTTCTGTCGACGCTGGCGCGCGTGGCACAGACGACGCAGGGAAGAGCGCGTTGTGGCTCGGCGCCGCGCTGCTCTCTTCTTCATCTTCTTCCTCGTCGCTCGATTCCTCAAAGTCCGCGTCTGCGCCGTGCTCGACAAAGTAGATCTCGACTGCTTTCTGCAAATTGTTGTTCGTGCGGCGCAGCAGATCCAGGATGATCTGCTTCTTCACGTCGCCGCCCAGCAGATCGCTCAGCTCCGCGGCTTGCGGCGACCACGGGACGTCGTCGCTCTCGTCCGCGTCGTCGACGTCGCCCTCCACGTCGTTTTGCTTGAACTCGGCGCCGTTCGCTGCTTCTGCCTGGAAGTAGAGGTCGACAGCCTTGTTCGGGTCGTTCCTGGCCTCGACCAGCAGCTTCACGATCCTCTCCTTCGAGATATTCTTGTCGCTCGGGCCGATGATCGCGCGGATCACGTCCACGAGCGCGTCGGTCTTCTTGCCGTCCATGGTGCTCTCCGAGTAGTTTCTATTGGTGGTGGTGTTGGTGTTGGTGCGGGCGTGTCAGGGAGAGAAAGAGAGACTCAGGTGCAGCGTCACAAGGTTACACACGCGTAGCTCGCTCGCTCGTTTTCGCACGCTCCAGTCGGATGCTCCACACACTCACACTCACACACGCGGCCACGCAGACAGGCAGCTACGGCAGACTGTCGCTGGGCTTCTGCACTCACTGCTGCTCTTGCTCGTGCTCGCGCTCGCTGCTGCTGCTGCGGTTCGTGCGCGCCAACTGGCCCTTTTTCGCAAGGAGAAGAAGCCGCGATTGCCCCCCTCGTTTCTTCGTTTCTTCTTCTCGTTCTTCTGCGGCGCTGTCGTGGGTGGGAACAGGTCGGCGTGAAAGGCCACAAATGAGTCCACGTTGCACTCGGCAGTCGAGAGCGGTGCGATGAGCTGTTTCGATCGGAGTGTCCGATCAAACTGATCGGTTCAGAATTGTCGGGTGAGGCGGGTCCGCTTGTATTTGCAGGCGGTATACTTTTTGACAGATCTGATGGCCTGTTTCCGCTTTTTGCATGTTATCCTGGCTATTTTTGGTAATTTTGGTGTTTGCTCCATACAATATCGAAATGAATGCTTTACTGGCTATTTTGGATCTGCTGGCCAATCAAAAGCGAGACAGCAGATGCATCGGCCAATCAAAAGGCGAGAAAAATGTACTGAATCAGGGTAGCATCTGTCACCATTTTTGAACGAGCGAGCGAATTCGAAGGCAAAAAACCCCATCAAAGCAGCTGAAGCTATGGTGTCCCCACGCGACGCGCTCACCGCCACGCTGGTGCGTGACGAGAGCCCTGTGCAGACGCGAGCCAAACGAAGGCGGCAGGCGCTGCGTCTGCTACTGGACATGCGTTCCTGAGCGTCTCTTTGTCTGCGTGCGTGCGTGTCTTGCAGGGCGAGGATCTGCGCAGCAAAGTCCAGAACGCCAAGATCCTCGTGGTTGGCGCCGGCGGCATTGGTGGGTGAAGTCCACGCACGGCTCTGCCGAGATCTCTATTGACCACGCGCCTGTGTGCCTCTTGTTTGCCGCACGCACAATGTGTGCTCTTGTGCGCTGCTCTGCAGGTTGTGAGCTGGTGAAGAACCTCGTGCTCAGCGGGTTCGTGAACATCCATCTGATCGATCTGGACACGATCGACGTGTCCAACCTGAACCGCCAGTTCCTCTTCCGGTCGCACCACGTGGGTCAGTCGAAGGCGCTCGTGGCGAAGGAGATCGCGCTGAGCTTCAACCCGAAGGCGGCCATCACGGCGTACCACGGGAACATCAAGTCGAGCCAGTTCGGCATCGACTACTTTGAGCAGTTCGCGCTCGTGCTCAATGCGCTCGACAACGTGGACGCGCGCAAGCACGTGAACCGTCTGTGCCTGGCGACCAACACGCCTCTGATCGAAAGCGGCACGACCGGGTACCTCGGCCAGGTCTCGGTGATCAAGAAGGGCGAGACGGAATGCTACGAGTGCACAGACAAAGTGACGCAGAAGGTGTACCCAATCTGCACGATCCGCAGCACGCCAGACAAGATGGTGCACTGCATCGTGTGGGCGAAAGAGTGCTACAAGCTGCTCTTCGGGAAAGCCGAGGATTCGATGCTCTGGGAGGACCAGAGTGGCGACGAGAAGTCCGCGTTCATGGATCTTGTCACTCGCTCGGACGACTCGGCGTTCGACGCGACGACGCTGCTCGCGTACGCGCAGAGCGTCTTCCGCGGACTTTTTGAGTTCGAGATCAAGAAGAAGCTCGATATGAAGGTGTACAAGACCGCGACGAAGAGCCCGCAGCCGCTCGTGCTGGAAGAGATCCTCGGGTCGACCTTGGTGCAAGAGCTCACGCTGGACGACGTCAGCATGCCGAAGGAGAAGGCGAAGGTGTGGAACGACCGCGACGTCTGGAGCGTCGCCGAGTGCACCAAGCGCTTCTTCTCGTGTATTGTGAAGATGTTGCAGTCTGAACAGGCGCGTGCCCACCTCGGCAGCTACGAATTCGACAAGGACGACGCTGTTGCGATGGAGTTTGTCACGGCGGCCGCAAACCTGCGCGCTGCGGTGTTCGCGATCACGATGGAGTCGCTGTACAGCTGCAAGGGCATCGCCGGCAACATCATCCCTGCGATCGCGACGACGAATGCGATCGTGGCCGGCATCCAGGTGCTGGAGGCGTTCAAGATCATTCGCGCGGCAAAGCCGATCAGCGAGGTGTGCAGCTACACGTACTGCAACCGGTCGTGGGACTCGCGAGGCGTGCTGCTGAACCCCGTGGCGCTCTCCAAGCCGAACCCGAAGTGCTACGTGTGCTCAAAGCACATGCTGGAGCTGGCGATCGACACGAAGAAGGCCTTCCTGCGCGACCTCGTGGACAAGGTGCTGAAGAAGAAGCTCGGCGTGAACGAGCCAACCGTCTCGATCGGCTCCAACACGATCTACGAAGAAGGCGAAGACGCCGAGGAGAGCCTCGCGGTGAACCTGAACAAGCTGCTGGTGAACCTGCCTGGCAAGGGCATCCACCACGAGACGATGATCTCGATCGAGGACTTCTCGCAGGACTTTCGCTGCTCCATCCGCGTGCTGCACAAGGACGAGGCGGAGTTTGGCGAGAAAGCCACTGAGTTCTTCGCGCTGGGCGGCGAGATCCAGCAACTCACCGCTGCGACGGCGGCTTCTGCGGGCGACGAGGAGACCAAGGGCGGCGAGGACGACGACTCGGACTCGGAAATTGAGGTTGTGGAGTCGCACAACGCCACTGCTGGCGCGAATGGTCACCACAAGCGCGTGCACGCGGCGGTGAGCGACGACGGCGACGAAGACTTCGAGGTGGTCGAAGTGAAGCGGTCGAAAGTTTAGCTGCGCTTTTCAGTATACTCCTATCCGGATGTCCGGATTACTGAGGTGAAAAGGATAGTTTTCTATCTTTTTACTGAAAGTGGTAACCGGCTATACGATGATGTGGCGTGTTTCCTGTTCTGTAAATGCGCTCGCACCGTTTAGTTTTCGAATTTGTATCCGCCCGCTCTGTTTTTGTATGCCAGACGGCAAAGAGACTCCCTGGCCACGGAGTATACAAAGGGAAGGGCCGACGCGAGAACGCAGCTTTATGGGCGACCTCAAGATCGCCAGCGTGAGCGCTCCGCCTCTGGGCCGCGGAGACGCGACCGCCGCCGACACCGAGCGCAAGCAGAGTCCCTCGCCTCCTCCGCCCGTCACCGCCACTACCAGTGACAGCAGCAGCAGCAGCAGCAGCAGCAGTACAGGCAGCGCAAACGGGACTCATGCCGTTAAACCACCACCCGACGCCGCCGCCACCACCACCAGTGAAGCCACAAAGCTGGCAGCGACGGAAGCAGACACAGTAGACGGCATGGCAAACAGCTCGGTCGCTGCTGGAGACGTGACGGCCGTGTCACTTCCTGATGCACCGAGCGACGTTGCCAGCGTCGATAGCGACGACACCACTCAGGGAAACGAGATGATGTGTGGTGACGCGTCTGCTGATGATGTGGTGCCGGAGACCACCGCTTCGGACGAGTCTGATGCAGTAGCGACAGACGATCACGACCGCGCGTCGATAGATGAGCCGTCGGTGCAGCCAGGAGGCGAAGATCCAACGGCGCTCGCCAATGAAGAGCGCGACGCTGCTGTCGACAACGACGAACCCGACGTGAAGACGCCGCAGTCCGAGGTGCAACGAAAGCGGAAGCGATCCAAGCGATTAGGCTTCTCAGGCAGCAGACCGAAGCAGAAGCGACAGAGTGCGTGCCCGCCGCTGCACGTGCAGCTCCCCGACGCGCACGAGAGCAACCAGACGGACGCACCGGAGTCACCGATCTTCCACGAACCTGCAGCGCTGTACCCGTCCGCGCCGTCGGAGGGTGCGTGGGACTGGAGCATGAGCAACGTGTACTACGACCCGATATCGCAAGAGAACGTCAACCACTTGGTCCGCGCTCGCAAGAGCTGCGCGAACATCATCGCAGCGAACGTGGATGCCTTCAAGGGCTCGAAGCAGGCGACCACGGAGATTGCGCACCTGACAACGATGCTGCAAGATGCGAACGACGCGCTCAGCGCGCGTGTGCGGCCGTTGCGCCGCGGTCGCCGATACCGCGACGTGTGGGAAGAAGAGGACTTTCTGAGTCTCGAGCGCAAGCGCGACGGTCTCTCGGTGAACAAAAAGTGCGTGTTCAGCGACCAGGACGCGCTGCTGTCGAACCACGAGCTCGTCCACGGCTACGACGACGAGCTCTTTGAGAAGTACATCGGTCAGCTGGAAGAAAAAGCGGGCTGCCATCAGCAAGCAAGCGGTGGAACCACAGACGCCTCTAAGACGCCTCTTGCTGCTGCTGCATCCGGATCCAGTGGCTCAGCCTCGAAGAGCGACAAATGCGCCAATGCGAAAGCTGAACCAGCTCGAAAAGCAGCGAAGCAGAAGAACCAGAAGCAGGCGAGTCTCGCGGAGAGCGTCGTGCCTGGGATCCCATTGCACGAGAGCCACCCGGCGGCATGGGGAAACTGGACCATCAAGAAGCAGACGGTGCGTCGTGTTCCGTCGCTATTACCACGAGGAGTCTGCCTAACTCATGATCGCTGTGTGCTCTTGTTGTTGCGTTCTGAGCAGACCTGCTTTGAGGTCATTCACCCCGCGTCCCTGTGGCGAAAGATGGTGCCGCGCCGGTGGAAAGAAGAGTCCGAAGCCCTCGAGACGCTCAAGGCTGCGCGGGGGGACGACAAAGACAGCGCCGCCGAAGACGACGACAAGGACGCCGAGGCAGAGTGTGATCCGGCTCGGCCGTTGGCGGGCCAGCGCGCCGTCCCAATTGCAACAGCACTATGGGGCAACGGCAAGGACGATGTGACGACACTGCCGAGCTTCGGGGCTGTGATCGAAGACGACGAGATCTCACGTGAAATCGCCGCGTCGCTCGCGAAGCTTCTCCCGCTATCGATGTACAACTGGCGGGTTGCGCAGACCGTGTTCGAGCGAGCAGCGACGTATGCACAGTGCTCGCCCGTTCTCCAGCAGGAAGCGGCTCTTGTAAAGCGAATCGAAGAGCTCTACCAGCGTCTGTACCCTGCCAGAGCCAGCGAGAACGAGCCAGCCGATACAGCCCAGCGAGAGGGACGCGCCCCAGTCTTCCACAGCCACCACGCGGACCTAATCACGCACAGTCTGAAGTTCTGCCGAGACAGCGATGAATCGCACTGCGTCGCGGCCTCGGTCGAGTACTCGCTGACGCTTCAAGTTGGCGACGAAGTAGACGTGCTTGATAAGAACGGCTGCTGGAATGACGGGGTCGTCATCGACGTGTTTCGTGAGGACGGACGCCTGGTCAAGTACGTGCTGCTGCGGCTGTCGCTCTGGGACGCGAGCGCCGTCGAGTGGGTGTCCGTGATCGAAGGACGCATCCTCCCTCGTGGCGTCGCGGACGGCAAGATGGCGTTTTCAGTCGGCCCCACGCGCTTCCGGAAGCGCCGGATAGAGTTCAATCGCGTGCTGGCAGACTCGCTCGAGAAGACGTTTTCGGTGCGGCATGTGGAGCAGTACGCTGCAGCGGTCACACGGAGATCGGAGATTGCGGCTGGCACGAGCGAGCAGGCTGAGGACACGAAGCTGCAGCGGAAGAAAGCACGGCGCGCGCTCTAGTGCTGGCGCCGGACAGTTGCAGGTGCAAGACAAGGGCTGTGTGTAATTTAGATTTTGTTATTGCTGCGTGGCGCGCGCTTCCTTCCACTCCGTTGCGCCGTGCGGCCTGGTGGTGGATGGATGGATGGATGACAGCTGCGCTCTCCCTGGCCGTGCTGAAACAATGTGAAAAGAACCTATTGCGGCGTTTCTGCTTCGACGAGGGAGGCATGTCGACAAGATATGGCTTCACGCATAAGATCGCTGGTCACCTGGAGCTATTTTTACGTATCGTCAGTGAGCAGCAGCCTGAGCTCGAAGCTCAGCCGCGCACGAGACCGGACGAGATGGAGACAGGAAGCGCACGGCGGAGAGCTGAAAATGGCGCTGCAGCGAAAGAACTTCCGCTGCCCGCGCGACGGCGCCTCCTCGCCCACCCATGCTCTCGCCACCACGGGCAGCAGCTCTGTGAGCGTCGTCATCTCCCACGCAGAGCTGCCGCCGCGACAGCGCAAGCGGCTGCAGGTCGGAGCGACGAACTTGCCCTCGAAGAGCGCGTCCGCAGCGGATGCGGCAGAGGATGCTGCGGATGGAGCTGCTCGCCGCATCTGCGCCACCAACATTGACTTGCTCAAAGCCACTCTGGGCAGTGGCAGTGGCAATGACAACGATCCAAATGCGAGGCGCTTTGCTAGCGACGTGAGTGTTGTCCGCACAGAGCAGCGGCGACTGCGCTCCATGACGCCAAGCAGCAGTGCGAGTCGCCTCGAGGCAGTGACGGCACTGCGCAATATCCAGACGTCCAGTGGCGCGCGAACTGCATTGGCGCACCTTCACAGCAGGAGTGGTCGCGAACACCCCGATCCACTGCTGCTCCACACAATCGACGGCGACGCAACGGCGCACGACGCGAAAAAGTGCGTCGACGGCCACGCCCGTGAGCAGAGGAAGCAGCAGGCGCTGTTTGCTAAGAACCGGCGGCGACTCTACGAGGCTTTTGTAGAGAAGTACGGCTCCATGCGCGCAGTCTTCAAGGCGTTCGACAGCGACGGCGATGGCGTCATCTCCTTCCAGCGCTTCCACAACATGGTCGAGGCGTCCGAAGTGGGGCTCACGCCGGACGAGACGCGTCTCATGTACACCCACGTGGATACGAACGGCGACAACGCGATGGAGTTCCAGGAGTTCGCGCAGATGTTCACTGCGAGCGAGCTCTCCAAGGACTCGGCGGGGTTCATCGACGATTGGGACAACGAACTCACGAGAGATCCGAGCTCGTCGCTCGCGCTCAAATATCGCTCGCCACTCGAGCTCTCGCCGCGATCGCGCGAGAAGATGAAGGAGCTCCGCGCCAAGGTGACAGAGCAGCTCGCCAAGGAGCACGGACTCGACGTGAGCGTACACGGCGGCAAGAACGAGCAGCTGCTCATGTTCGCGTTCAAGCACCTCGACACGGACAACGACGGCGTGCTCACATACGAGCAGGCCACGAACGCGCTCGGCAAGGACTTTCTCAAGCTCCAAATGCACGCGAGCGAGCTGGAGGAGATGGTTCGCATGATCGACCGCAACGGTGATGAGCTCATCAGCATGAAGGAGTTCGTGCAGTACTTTGGCATGGGCAAGCGCGAGATCCCGACCGACTTACTGGACAACGGCCGCAAGAAGGCGCTCGTGGCACTGCACCACAAGAAGAACGCGAAGCTCACGCCGCGAGAGGAGTTCGATCCCGAGTACTTTGAGAAGCGGATGTTCCCAGGTGCAGACGAGAGTGAGAGTGATACTGTCGACTCCACGGGTTGTCTCCCCGAGAGTCTGAGCAAGCGCATCGGTGCCGCCGCGATCTTCCAGACGCCGCCATCTCCAGTGTCGCCTGCGCGCATGCTGAGCGGATCGAAGTCCGTTCCCACGCTTGGGTCGCTTCGTGAAGATCGCAGCAGCAGAAGCCGAGGTCCTGACGTGAACCCCATCGCAACCGTCTCTCAGGACCGCTTCCTTCACCGCCGCATGGAGAGAACCGACTGGACGCGCGTGGGACTCGGTGGCGACGGCGTGCTGCATGACTCGGGCTTGTTCGTCACCGACCACGATCGGTTCCGAACCACGACTGCGGACACGTACAGCCCGATGAGCCGCGGCCAGAACGCAGGAGATCTCCACCGCGACCAGCCGTCGACGAGCACCACCGAGTTCGAGGTGCGCGAGAAGATCCGCCACGCGCGCTTCGAGCGCACGCAAGCGCAACTGCAGCTTATGGACGCGAATCGCGTCAAGGAAGAGCGCATCAAGGACTGGAAGGTGCGTGCGAATGTGCGCAAGAGCGCCGGGCAGCAGTTCGCCTACCTGGACCGCATCCACGACCAGGAGCAGCGCGTGGCCCTCAAGGACATGCAGATGCAGAAGCGCCACGGTGGCGTACGGTATCTGCGCATGTGGGCCGGCAGCCCCGACTCGCAGTTCAACGGCGCAGCAGGCAGGCGAGGGGATCCCGACGGGTGTCCAGACCCCTGAGAACGAATGCGCTTTTGCTTTGCATCTTGACACGCAAACGACCTTTTGGCTCCTTTCGGGCCTGTTTATTGTGTCTTGTCCAGCGCTGTACGCGCTCGATCGATTTGTTGCACTTCGGAACAGCTCCATTTCAAAATTGACCAGAGCGTGCGCGAGGCGGCAGCATGGCCGACACCGGCGCGCACGTGCGGCTGCTGCTGCGCGACCTGGACACCACGCGTGCACACTACGACGCCCGCAGCAGCCAGTTTCAGCTGTGCGACTGCGGCTTTGCGTTCTCCGCCGTGCGCCTGCTCGGCATGTGCACCAAAGCGACCCGCTCTGCGCAGTCTTGCAATTTGGAAATTGGTGCGTGGCGATTGAAACGTGTGGCTGGTTGCCGACTGTCGATCCATTCATGGCACAGTGTGTTCACGACGACGCAGATGATGGGACCGGAGTGATCCAGGTGCAGGTGGATACCCCAAGACTGCTCTTTGACGCACAAGAGCTGCGCGTGGGAGAACTGGTGCGTAGGTAGAGCAGTGAGTGTCCGCTGCACACTTTTGCCAGTCGTTGGTTTCATACTGTTGTTGGTTTGGTGAGTGTCAGATCGATTGCCTGGGTACGCTCGTGGAGCCCAGCACGCCAAGCAGTGCGCACGGGCGATGGGTCGAAGCCACCCAGTGAGCTGAAGCATTATTGTGCACTGCGCGGGTGGCAGCTTTTCGTGATACGAGACGAAACGGATCTCACTCCTATCCGCTTTACCTGCGATCCTCTCTATCTGTACGCGCGCAGCATCACAATCGTCAGAGATCGCAACGCAGAGAGCCTGCGGATGCTCGAAACGCTCCAGCTGTACGTCACTCATTCCTCTTCACCGATTGGTTCGAGCGACTTGTGGACGCTTGTGCTTGCACTCACGTTGGATGTGCTGTTCACTGCTGCTCGCTGCCAGATACCAGCAAGTGTACACAAGCAAGACATCCGTAGCCGCTAAGCAACCTGAAGCAGCAGACGCAGCTGCGCTGGCGCTGCTACCATTTCCAAATGCCTCGTCGTCCTCATCTGCGTCTGCAAATTCCGCCGGCACGAAGCGAAAACACTCGTTCTCGTCCGCTGACCAGACACACGGACCAGCTCCGCAAGCTCCGATGTCTCTGATCGAAAAGCCGCGCGAGCAACAGGTTGTTCGAAACCCACTGCAGCGAATGACAGCACCAGCGGGATCCAATATGTTCCATCAGCCCTCTGCGCCGCGACAGTCCGTGCTCCCGGCTGCCGAGTACCGCTTCAATGTGTCCACATCCGACCAGCAGCACATCGAGAATGGAGTCAAGACCCTCGAGATCAGGTACGCAACAGCACTGCAGCACCGTGCCACGGACGCGCGAACAGCTAGCCTGAGACTGTCCCCGTTGTCACGACCTCTGTTCGCGCGCTCAGACTGAACGTGCCGCCGTACTCGATCATCCGCGTGAACGATCGCATCCTGATCAACGGCCGAACCGCCGCGACCGTCGTCGCAGTCCGAAAGTACACGCAGCTCCAGTCGGTGCTGCAGACAGAGACGCTCGCGAATCTGCTCCCAGACGCAGAGGCAGCAGGCGGCAACGCAGCGCACGTGTCGACTATGACGGCTTCTGCTGTTGCAACGCGCCACTTTCGCCAGTTCCTCAGCGCCACCGAGGAAGCGAATCACGGACTCGTGGTGTTTGAGCTCCGCGTAGGCTCGGGAGCGCCAGCTGCACCACAGCAGAAAACTCCAGAGGAGTGGAGCCGTGAGTGTCTGGATGTCGCTCGTTATCGTCACGAACCGCGTGCACTAAGATCTGGTTTGCTGCTGCTGTTTGTTTGCTTGCTCCAGGGCTTCTCTATGAGCAACTCGCCAAGAAGCGGAAGTTCGGCTGCTCGCTGGCAGATCTCCAGTTCGCGTTTCCCGCGCTCCCAGTCGAGCAGATCATGGAAGTCCTCACCGAAGTACGTCGCTTTCTGATGCATGGCTCCCCATCGATGAAACCAGGTTGGAGTGCTCACAGCGCGCTCTCTCTCTCTGATCAGCTGCAAATGGACGGCGTTGTGTACACGGTTCAAGATAAATACCTTCTGTTGTGATTCGATGGGGTTCGTTAAAGGTCGAGAGCCGACAGGCAGCTCCGTCATTCGCGAGGCGATGGTTGCGTCTATTGTACAGCATCGGACTGCAGATAAGGAGCAACGCGTTAGATCGGCGGTCGCTCTCTGATCCAGGGATGACTTGCAGCGTCGCTCAGACTCATCCGCTCCTCTGCCCTGAGCTTCAGTAACCCTGCAATGAAGCTCTTCGCGCTCGCCGACACCACGGGGGTCTCCGGGAACGAGTAGTCGATCATTTCAATCCGCTTGTACATCTCCATCTGGTTCTCACAGTGGAACGGTGTCGCGCCGACCAGCAGCTCGTAGGTCAGCACTCCGAGACTCCACGAGTCGGTTCGGTAGTCGCACGCGTGTCCGAGCAGCATCTCGGGGCTGAGGTAGTCCGGCGTTCCACAGAACGTGTAGCGCTTGTCATGAGGCTTTGGTGCATGCACTGACCAGCCAAAGTCTGCCAGCTTGATCGTCTGGTTGCTTCCTAGCAGCAGATTCTCAGGCTTGAGAGGAAGAGTCACACACCATGCAGTTAGCACTGCCCACATACAAAACGCATTTGCCCAAGCTCAACGCATACCTTTATATCGCGGTGGATCACATTGCACGCATGGCAGTAGCGCAGCGCATCGACCACTTGCGCCACATAGTGGGCAGCTGTGGGCTCGGCGAAGAACGTCTGCTTGTTGAGCTGCTTGTACAGCTCGCCCTGGCTCGCGTACTCGAGCACAAGGTAGACGCACGACTCGTCGTAGAAGTAGCCATGCAGGCGGAGGATGTTCGGGTGGTGCAGCCGCGACTGGATCTCGACCTCCCGCTTCAAATTACTGATGCCGCCTTCGTGAATCAGAGGCGACTTGAAAATCACCTGAGCCAGTGGACGCAAATCGCATACGCAAACACACACACACACACACACACATGTCAGCACTACTATTCACTCGTCGCAGCGCGTCAGTCCAACCAGCGGCGGATCACAAACCTTGAGCGCCACCGTCACATTTGAGCACTTCTCCTTCGCCAGGTAGACGTTGCCGAACTTGCCCTTGCCGAGGTTCTTCGTCACCACAAAGTCTTCCATCTCCCACTTGCGGCAATCGTCTACACGCTCACTGAGCGTCTGCAGCGGCCGCGTCTCGTCGAGAGATTTCCTGTTCGACAGCGACGTCTTGAACGTGCGACCGAACGTCTGCAGCGAAGCGTTCAGCGCTGTCGGTGCGCTCGAGCGCACAGCTACGCGCTGCGGCGCTGCAGCAATCTTCTTGTCAGTCACAGCTGGAAGCGTCTCCGAGCGACTGCGCTCCTTTGTCGCCGAAGCAGCGTCGGATCTCGTCGCAACGCTGTGGAGATCGTCCACTCTCAGCTCTTCTTCTTCTTCAATCGGGACGGCGGCTCGCTTCAGAACTCGCAGAGGTCCGCCGACGCTCTGGATGGTGCCGAACGAAAGCGTCTTTCGTTCCATGTGCATCACACTCGGCTTGTCTTCTTCGCTGATTTTGGACAGCGTGCTGCTGCTGATGGTCGACGAGGCTGAGATCTCGGGCGCTCCTGCTGCTGATGATATCCTGTACGACTCCGTGCTGGTGACAGTGAACGAAGAAGCGGTCGACACGTCCAGGTTCCTCTCTTCGGTCGTGTAGCCCATGCTCGCAGAGGACGAGAAGTCGTGTGACGAGCTTCGTCCGCGCAATGGCTTCTCCTCTTCATCCGGCGTGTCAAAGCCTCCATCAGACCCAGGCGCTCTGCGTTTCTCGACCTCCGCGTGTTGAAACGCGTGCCGTGACGGCGTGACCACGCGTTGCGCACCCCCAGCAAGCGATGGGACGAGCGGGCTGGGGGAGATGAAGCTCTTCCGTCGCGTCGTCCTCTTGCTGCTGCTCGAGAAGCTGCTGTCCGTGCCCTCTGTCGACACGATCGACATGTCCAAATCGACAGCACCATCACCGTTCACATTCGGCGGAGAAGACGGCGGCTTGCGCGGCGTAATGAGCGACGCGGCGTCCACAGCGACGACGTCTTTCGCGTCGTCGTCGTCGTCTGCGGAGAAAGACGCCGCGGACGAGCCCTTGCCGACAGAGGATCCGGACGTCGACTCGAACGAGTTCGCTCGCGTTTCCCGCTGCCGCTTCGACGCGACAGAAGACGCGCCGCTGCTTCTCGAGCTTCCTTTCTTGGATCGCGCTGCAGAGCTTCTGAAGTAGCGCCATCGGAAAACAAACGACAGCGGCGCACGTCCACAAGAAATGAGCTCGATTTGCACTCAACGACAAGAAGCCCGCACAATGAAGACGTCGGCGACAGAGACGCACCTGCGAGACGTGGCTGCTACCGCAGATGACGCGGGTGCAGCGCCGCCGGTGGCCGCGCCACCCTTGCTCTTCAAGCGCTCGAGGCGCCACTGCTCCAGCTGCTCGCGTCGGCTGTCCGCCATGTTCAATCCCGCCCAAATGCGTCGACGTCGAACCGCGCGAAAACAATTAAACACCAGTGTGTTTAACCCGAGATTGGACTGGGTTGGGTTTTACAGGAGGCGAAATCCAACTCATAAATCCCACACGTGCATATGCAATTAGAAGGATATGCTTCCAGTTTTGTCTTTACAAAACTGGGTGCGTTTTGGTAGGGTTCGCGGCACACATTTCACTTGTTTTTTGTATGTACAGTGGATTTTGAGATCCGAGTTTTCAAAATCCACTGTACATACAAAAATTAAGTTAATAGTGTCTGCCACGAACTCTAGCCGGTATTTCCGCGAATCGCACGCCGAGAATTGACCCAGGGCAGCGAGCGTGCTGCCGAGTCGCGAGGGGTCGGCATGTCAAGCGAATCCTCCATGCGATCGAGAGCGCGAAGAAGTCCGTGGACGTGTGCATGTACATGCTTTCGAACAAGAAGCTGGTGAACGCGCTCCTCGCCGCTCACAAGAGGGCGAACGTGACAGTCCGTGTCACCGCTGACTACGCGAAAATGACCACCCATGGATCCAAAGTCGGTGAGCTCGTGTCGGAGGGTGTGGAGGTCTACTACCACGCGGATATGAAGGACTTTTTGCTGTACCACGAGTTTTGCATCTGTGACAGGAAGGTGCTGATCAACGGATCATTCAACTGGTCCGAGAACGCCGTGTCCAACGGCGAGGTCGTCGAGATCAGGTCGGGCGATCCAGTCGTGATTGGCAAGTATGAGAAAGCGTTCAGCAACTTGCTCGACAAGTCACTACGCGCTGTCGGGAGCGACTTCGATGGTGAGCAGCTGACGTGTCCGCACTACTGTGGAGAGTATTACTTTGAGTCGTAGGCGGTTCTCCAAAGTACACCGATTCATTTTGCCGTCGTTGTGGCTTGGTCAAGGATGTTCTGCTTGCGGTTGAAAGCAGCGAGCGAGCGGCTCGTGAACGCGTGATCGACGCCGTGCATCGCCGTGTACGCGATCTTGAGGCTCGCGCCCGCGTTGTTCTCTGGGAAGCGACTCAGGCGCTTCTTCCTGATGGCAGAGTGCTTCTCCGTCAGCTCCTGTACCGTCAGCTTCAACACTCCTATGCTCGATTGACGATTCAGCCTTCCGTTCTGCGGATGGTCTCGAGGGAGACGAGTCTGGCAACGCTGCGTGTTGCGAGGAAAGGGATCAAAGACGACTCGGCCGCTGGCGCTTTTGCGGAGAGCGTCGGCGACGTGGTCGAGAGTGGCGGAGTCGATAAGCTCGGTGCAGCGCAGGCGGCGAAGGTGGCCAGCGAAGGTGGTGTCGAGCTTGAGATGTGAACGGCAGAGGCGGTTGGTTGTCGAAGGCGACGGGATTGCGCTGGGTCCAGAGCTGGTGGTGCGCGATGGCGCGGAAGATGAACCAGGCGGTGCATACAAACGCCAGGTCAGTTGCAACAGTAGGTTGTGACCCAACCGAAGTCTTCCTATGAGATGTCCTCGGGAGGTTGTCGGCACAAGAGCGCCTCCACCGAGCTCCACCGAGCTCCCTCCAAGCTCCCTCCAGGGAGCTCAGGCATTTCACCGCCAATCTACAAATCTGGAATATTTGCAACTCAGCGATATGTTAGGCTGTTTCATTCGGGCATTGCTACGCAAATCAGGCTCTCTCGCCGTTTTCTTAAGCGTGTCATTTTTTATTGGAGGAATGGTGAGCGCGACGATCTTGCTCGCGCGGCGCTCGCTCCGACCAGCAGCGCTGTGCAGCCGGAAGGCGCTCTCGACCGCGTCGTCAGAGAGCGCATCCACCGCAGACGTCGTGACGACCGTGCAGGCGTCGCCGTACGCGCAGACGCACACGAGCGCGCGCGTGATCAACTTTGGCATCGGGCAGCCGTCGCCGTCGCTGCTGCCGCTCGAGCTCTTCCAGGAAGCAGCGCGACACCGCTTCCGCGATGGACAGGACAGCGCGTTGCTGCAGTACGGCGCTGGGCAAGGCTACGAAGGCTTCCGCAGAGCCCTCGCATCGTACCTCTCTGGTAAAAACTCTCATGAATCTGGCAGATGGCTCATTTCTTCTTCCGCTCGAAACTTATGGACAAGAAATGGTCTGAGCCGACTGTGTGCTTGCCAGACGCTCAATCGAGCCCAGTGGACGCGGACGAGCTGCTGGTCACGGCGGGCAACTCGCAGGCGATCTCGCACGCCGCGATGGCGTTCTCACAGCACAACAAGCGTGTGTTCGTGGAGGAGCCGACGTACTTCCTCGCGTTTGACATCTTCCGGGAGCTCGGGCTGGAGCTAGCGTCCGTTCCGGTGGACGCGCACGGGCTGGATGTACGAGCATTCTACGCGCGCGTGCTACTGCTGCAGGTATTGCACCTTTTGTGCGTTGTCTGTAGTCGACTAACCAGTTGTTCGCTCTCCTGCAGGTCGACGCACTGGAGAAGCGACTCGAGAGCGGCGACATCCCGGCGTTCATCTACACGATCCCGTTCTTCCACAACCCGACGGGAGCGGTGCTCTCGCTCGAGCGCAGGAAGCGGCTGGTGGCGCTCGCGGAGAAGTTCTCGTTCCGCGTCATCTCGGACGAGCCGTACAACCTGCTGAATCTCGACGCGACGTCGCCGCCGCTCGCGCCGCTGGCGTCGTACGACGCGTCTGGCCGGGTCGTCTCGCTCGGCAGCTTCTCGAAGATCCTGTCGCCGGGACTCCGTCTGGGTACGTAGCGAAAGCCGGTGTCTGCTTCGAGGCAGTGAGCATCGTGCACGGTGTGGCTGACGCTGCGGCTGTCGTCATCGCTGCCGATGCGCACGCAGGCTGGGCTCAGAGCAGCAAAGACACGATCAAAGCGCTGGCGGCGTGCGGCACGATCCGGAGCGGCGGCGGGCAGAACCCTATCACCGCGAGCCTCGTCCACAGCGGTGAGTGGGTGTTGATTGTGCACGCGCATCCTCTATGTACCGGTGGTCGCCTCCAAGCAGCCTGAGATATGCTGCCATGCTCTATCGATGACACCGCGTGTCTGACGTCACGCTCGCTGTCTGTGCCTGTTGCCAAGTGCTGCAACTGGAGCTGCTGGAGCCGCACATCGCGCACCTCCGGCGCGTGTTCATGTCGCGCAAAGCCACTCTCTGCGCGGCACTGCGCGAGTTCTGTCCCGAGTGCGCGTTCGCTGAGCCTGCAGGCGGGTACTTTGTGTGGCTGCAGCTGCCGCGCGGCGTGGACGCGGAGCGCTTGCTGGCGGAAGCCTCGGCGCGTCACGGCGTCGCATTCACTCCCGGCTCGCGCTGTTCGCTGGCGGCTGCTTCGTCAGGCAGCGCTCGAGCGGCGCGTCCAAGCACCAGTGAGACAGACGCGCGCGCGCGCGAAGCAGCAGCGACGGACGAGGCGATGATGTCACGCGCCGCGCGCTTGTCGTTTGCATTCTACAGTGATGACGAGATCCGCGCGGGGGTCCAGCGCCTGAGCCGCGCGCTGGGCAGCCATGCCCGCGACCAGCGCGTCATCCGGTCGGTGACGTCGACGTAGTTGGTGTGGCGCGGTGTGGCGCAGCTTCAGAAGTGCGCGAGCAGAGGGGGTAGGGCTAACCAAATTTCGAAATGGATTCCATCTCGAATCGGAATGTTCCAGCATAAAGTCCTTTCCGAACTTCAATCGCTTTCGGAACAATTGTTAAAGCGAGCTCCTCCCACTCCTCTCGTTTTGCCGCATCAAAAACATTTTCCTGTGGCTCTCGATGCAAAACGCGCGAAGAGTGCAGGTCGCTTTTTGAAGGAGCGTCACTCTCGCTTGCGTTATTCGTGGCTCTTCACGTGAAAAAGTCGGCGAGCACGACGTCGTCGCGAGAGCAGCCGCCAGATCGCAATCTGCCGCCGCCCTGCAGTCCACACACCGGGAAAGCACCGCCCTCACGCCGCCAAGCAGAACATAGTCACATGAGCAGCACGGGCAAGTCGAAGAACCCGATGGTGGCGACCACGGCCGGCGCGATCGCCGGCGGCATCGAGACGCTCGTGATCTGGCCCATGGAGATGATCAAGACCAACCTGCAGCTCGGCACGATGCGCCACCAGTACACGGGCATGGTCTCGGGCTTCCGGTATCACGTGCGCACTGACGGCGTCCTCTCGCTCTACCGCGGGCTCGCGCCGGTGCTCATCGGCTCGGTGCCCAAGGCGGGCATCCGCTTCGGCGCGTTTGACTTTCTGAAGCAGCGCTTCGCGGACGAGAACGGGCAGACTAGCGCGATGCGCAATCTCGCGGCGGGCATGGCGGCCGGGGCGATGGAGGCGACGATCATGACCACGCCGGTGCGTTTGTGTTGATGGGCTGCTTGCTGCGGAGTGGCGCTGTTGACGTCGCGCAATCGAAAGCTCATGGCGTCTCCGTTTCGTTTCCTTTGGTTGGTGTGCGTGTGTGCAAAACAGATCGAGACGCTGAAGACCAAGCTGATTGGCGCGAACGCGGGCATGTGGGCAGGCACAAAGATGATCCTCGCGAAAGAAGGCATCCGCGGCGTGTACCAGGGACTCACGGCCACGATTCTGAAGCAGTCTAGCAACCAGGGACTGCGCTTCATGTTCTTCAGCGAGTTCAAGAAGCGCGCAAGCCCGGAGTTCCTGGAGCGACACGGCTTGATCAAGGACGCCACGCGCATGTCGAGCGGACAGCACGCGACCGTGAGCCTCATTGGCGGCATGCTCGCAGGCATCTTCAGCGTCTTTGGCAACAATCGTGCGTGCATTTCGCTGCTGTGTTGATAGTGACGCGATATTTTTTTGTCTGGGCATGGTGACTAACTCGTATCTTGTGGCTTGCTTGTCTCGCTGCAGCGTTTGACGTCGTGAAGACAAGAATGCAGGGGCTGCACGCGGCGCAGTACAGCAGCACGCTCGACTGCGTGCGCCAAATGATTCGGAAGGAAGGGCTCCTCGTGTTTTATTCGGGCGTCGTGCCGCGGCTCGGCCGCGTGATCCCCGGGCAGGGCGTGATCTTCATGTCCTACGACGGCATCACGCGCGTGGTCTCCAGATACCTCGATCAGCCGAGCCGCCAGAAGCTGCACTAGAGTGCGTGTGCGCTTAGAGAAGAGATAGAGGGAGGAAGGGAGAAGGAGATGGTGACGTTCCATGTTGTCGTTTCGCACACTCGAAAGAGCACCATTCGCATCCATCGCGCTTTCAGCTCTCCCATGTGGAAAGAGCGCGATGCAATCGAGCGGTGCTGATAACCAGGAGCGGTGTCAAATGCAGCATAATAAACCAGTATGTAGTGCCACGAGCGTGTCTGCTGCTTCCTTGCTCGCTTGCAGTTGTACCTGCGCTGTGCTGCTTGGTCGTCATGAGCGCACCACCACCAACGGAATGGCCAACTTCGACATGGAGAACAAATGCGATTGGGCATTCGAAACACGCCGTCCGCTGTCGTCCGGATAAAATGCAGGTGCACTTCTTGCCATCAGCACTGACCTGAGTTGGCAGTTGTTTTTCAATTCTTCCAATATGCGCCGGATATGCATCGCGCAAATCCCAATTGTATACAGAAAGAACCGTTCGCAGCTCGACTGTCTCACGCTCAAACCGAGTCGAAAGTCCATTCTCGTCATGCGAAAACCGGGCTGCGTATACCAAACCACCCACAAATTCAGCGCGTCACGTTTCAGCAGCGCCACCTTCCCTTGCGCTCTCACTTGGTATTTGTATGGCGATGTTCAACTTGGAGAAGCGCGAGATGAGAAAAAAAAAAACCAACGCCATGATTTGCTTCTGATCGAGCGACCGAACTGGACTGCGCTGGTCGAGTCGAGTGAGCCCACCCGTCGTCGTCGATCACGCGTCAGCAGCACGCCGCGACACAAGCAGCGGACGTCCGTCGCAGAGCCTGCACCTGCACTGAACCGCCTCTGCACCCGCAGCATTCCGAAGAAGCAAGTTGCTGCTGCGCTCGGCGTGACCAGACGACACAGGAGCGAGAGCGAGAACGCGCATCTTCCCGTGCTCGCATATTCGCATTTGGTCTCCGCGCACGGTGGACACTGGACGACTGCTGACGAGAGATACGCGCTCGACACGATCTCCAGATGGAGTCCCTGGCGATTGGAGAATATTCGCCCCAGATGCTGCTGGAGATGCGCTCAGCGAGCCGATCGCCCAACAAGCGCAGCGTCAACGGCGCGCGGTGCATCGACGAGCAGGAGAAACTCGAACAAGAAGATGAAGCGCCGGGACGACGACAGGAGAGCAGCAGTGGCGCTTGTGCCGCGCTGGTGGCAGGCGTACCGCCGACCGTGACGCCGTTCAAGCGCTTCCGAGCAGACTCGCTCATCAGTCCGCGCAAGAGCAGCAGCGGTGGCAGCAGCGGTGGCGCTGCGTCTGGGTTGAACGGCCTCTTCGCTCGGCGCCGCGCGGTTCCTGCGTTCCAGTCGCTGTCGAAAGACCACTCGGCGAGAACGATGCACGCGAAGAGCAGGGCAGTCGCAGTAGACAGCGAGGCAGATACCGACAGAAGCACCCAAGACAGCTCGCAGCACAGTTCCCAGCAGGACACCCAGCAGAGCTCGCAGGGACTGAGCGTGTTCATCAAGACGCGAGACAACAGTCCGTCGGACGTCGCCGCGCTCTGCAGCGAGCTGCTCGTCTGCTCCGAGACGCTCGAAGACCAGATGGACGCGCTGGACGTGGGTTCATTTCTCAGCTGGAGACCCGCGCCGCCTCAGGACGGCGAGCGAGAGTCCACAGTGCTGCAGCACCGCCGCAAGCCGCGGATACGCTTCGACGGCAACGCGAGCTACGACATCGGTCTGCAGGAAGTGTTTGGCGACGAGAGCACGCAGCTGGACGACGACCCGACGCCGCTTCCTCTGCTGCCGCCGCCTGTGGTGGTGGTGCGCTGTGGCGCCGCAAATGGCGGCGGCGACAGCTGCTGCATGTGTGCGGACGGCCACGAAGACGACGACGCGGACGTGGAGCGGCTCTGGCAGGTGTACTCGCCACCGCCGTGCCTCGGCTTTGATCCGACGTGCTGCTCGCCGAACGACTCGGATCTGGACTCGGACGACGACACTGTGAACGAGAGTCCGTTCGACTCTTTATGACCGAGCTCCTTGAAGTCAGCAGGCTGGCTTTCGAGTGAGTGCTGTGGAGCAGGAGGAGCTGTCCACATCGCCGAGACACCTACCAGCGCCTTGTGGACGCTGTTTTGATTGGCCACATGAAGAGGACATTATTATTCGTGAACACATATATCTATCGCTCGTGACGAGTGTCTTGAAATCGAATGCCGTGTCCATATCTCCTGTCGCTGGATGTGCACACCCAGCTGCGTGGCGTGTGCCGACTCGGTCTCTCTATGCGGTGTCCACTGGGTATTTCTTCTGCTGGACGATGCGGATGAACGCGTGGACGCTCTCGGACGCTCTGCATGTTGCAAACGGGATCACAATGCATACGAGACGTGAGCATTCATTCGCCGCAGAAGACGCCTCTCGAGAGCGAGTGGGGACGCACCTCTGGCAGGCTTCCGAGCACGCGAAGTACTGCTCTTCGGACATCAGACCTGCTCGCACGCACACAGAGAATGCAGCGTTGCAATAGTCAGCGACTTTGCTACGACACACGAGCGCATGGCGGACTTGATAATGTGAAAGTCTACAACTGCGCGATACCTTTCGTAAGCGATGTGAGCACGCCATCGCTCGTGCTGGAGCACGCGGTAGTGACGAGCGACGTGGAGATCTGCGCGCGCAGAACAACCATAGAGCGTGAGCCCCGTTGCGAGGGGATTCGGGCATTCTATCCAAAGCCTAAGCAAACACATACCTCTTCTTCTGCTAGGGACGGGTCGAGGAAGAGGCTGCCGTCCGGCAAGAGCCCGCACGTGGCGGACGTGACAATCGCGATCATCGGCACACCGGCGTCCAGCAGCGCGAGGCTCACGGCGTTGATGGCTACAGACAAGAGGTGCTGCGCGGTCAAGGAGAACTCACACATTGCGCAACGCATCGGGGATCACA
>JAADWH010000223.1:0-33447 GCA_023335995.1 Globisporangium nagaii
AAGTCGACGGTCGTGGTGGTCTCGTTCGGGGGCTGGAATGCCATCAGTTGGCTCAGCGGGATCGAGTACCAGCCGAAGCATTCGCTGTGGCGCGTACGCGCGCACACCAGTTGCTGCAGCAGGTTCAGATGTTGGCGTTTCCTGATAGATTGAACTGTCCCCAGCTTTGACGCCAGCGTTGGCGCCAAAGCAAGCTGAGCACGGCTTCTTCGCTTGAGCAGAAGGCAAAGCGACAAACGGAAACCAGCGTCTGGCAATCTCTCTCCTCGCTCTTCTCGCATTGCCATCAGTTCAGCGAGGCTATTCCACCTTTTGACGAGACCCTCCTCGAAGTGCAGCCTCCCTCGCTGCATGCGAACCACTCTTTCAAAGCTCAACTTGACACTCAGATATGTTTAGCGCAGGTATGCACGCCGCCTCGTTCTTCTTTTTGCTGGGTGATTACGGAAAGTGTCTTCCTAAGACGGAAATTGCCTTCTCAAGAGCCGCAGCAGTTTGCACTCTACACTTGCTTTCACTATGTGCGTCCGAAAAGAGCGAGCAATTCTCTCGCCGCAATCCTGAGAAAGAAGACGGACGGACGCGCACGCGCATGCTTCTTCCTGCTCCATGCGATCTCCTCACCCGCGCCTGGTCGCCGTTTTTCGCAGAATAGATCGCGCCGCCAGCCTCGCACAGCTTCAGGCATCGCCGTCGTCTTAGCGAGCCGTCGTCATGGAAGCACATGCGAGCAGTAGCAACCGCGGCGCAGCGGACAAGAGCATCGGCGGAAATGCGCTGGCGCACTCGCGCGTGCTCGACTGGCGCTGCTTCCAGAGCGGCGCTGCAGTCGCAGTCGCCGGAGCGAGCAAGCGCCTGCGCGTGACGCAGCGCGGCGTGGAGCTGCACCAGCCCAACTCGCCGTCTCTCCACGACGACGAGAACGACGGCAACGACAGCAGCGAGAACCGATCCAGCGTGTCGGTGGTCACGATGAGCCAACACTCCGCAGCAGCACCAGCAACAACAGCATCAGCGATGCCCGCGAAAAAGAAAGCGCGCGGGACGTTCGACACCATCTTGTGGCAGGATGTGCTTGGCGCCGCTGTGCTCGCGCCATCGGACGCAGCAGCGCTCGTGCCAGGCTACACTCCTGCACCAACCAGCGCCGCCCACGAGAAAGCCGTCGAGTTCGCGATCTTTGCGTGCGTGGTCAAGCCAAAGGCCCCCCGGTGGCGCGGCGTCGTCTTCGGCACCAGGTTTGACGCGTTCTCGTGCTTCGGCCGCACCGAGTCGCAAGACGAGATTGACGCGAGCGCGAGCGCCAGGAAGCAGCCGGGCGAGCCACCGAACGCGCCGCGCGAGCGACTGCTGCTGCAGTGGGTCTTCCGCTGCGTGGGCGACGACGCAGAGGCGTACGCGTCGCGCGTGGTGCGCGCGATCCAGAGCTTCGCGGACCCGC
This sequence comes from Globisporangium nagaii, assembly GCA_023335995.1. NCBI lineage: Eukaryota > Oomycota > Peronosporomycetes > Pythiales > Pythiaceae > Globisporangium > Globisporangium nagaii. The sequence continues at coordinate 1,442 of JAADWH010000223.1, forward strand.
GCATCGCGCACTCGATCAAGCCTGCCGTTGCTGGCAGAGAGTTGCCACAGCTCAGTCGCCGGGTATGTTGTAGCATCCCGTCGGAGTGCTTTGAAGTGTCGATCTTGGTACTTTGGTGTTGACACTTGGTACTGATACTGATACCCAAAATGGCTCCGCTTGGATACGCGCAGAAGTTCCTGATCGTGATCAACCCCGCGAGCGGACCAGGCAAAGCGCAACAGCTGTACGACACAGTGCTCGCGCCGGTGCTGCTGCAGAGCAACGTCGAGGCCGAGGTCGTCGTGACGCAGCACCAGCACCACGCGAGCGATGTGGTCGCGACCGTGCCGCTCAACTCGTTTGACTGCATCGTCGCGGTCGGCGGTGACGGACTGCTCTCGGAGAGTACGTATGCGCCTATATTGTGTCTGGTGTGCTGTCACTGCGTGTGCTAGCTGCAAATCGGTACGAGCTGCTGACAGTACCAAGTGTCTGTGTGCTTCCTTGTGCTGCAGTCGTGCAAGGCATTATGAAGCGAGCCGACTGGGAGCAGGCGATCCAGCAGCCTCTTGGCGTACGTGCTTGGAATGCATCCATTCGCATGGAGTTGCATCGTGTGCGAAGAGGCGATTGCTAACCCCTCGTATGCTGCTTGCCCTGTAGATCATCCCTGGAGGATCCGGAAACGGTTTGGTGGCATCGCTGATGCATCGCAGTGGCGAGGCGTACGACCCGCTCAACGCTTCGTACGCGCTCGTGAAGGGAGCTGCGAACGAGCTGGACGTGTCGAGCATCAGCGACGGCAAGCAGAACGTGATGTACTCGTTCCTGTCGCTCGAGTGGGCGTTCATCGCGGACGTGGACATTGAGTCGGAGCGCTACCGCATGTTTGGCGGGCTGCGCTTCACGATCTCGTCGATTGCCAAGATCCTGTCGAGGCACAAGCAGTACAACGGGACGCTGCGCTATCTGAGCTCGGAGCAGGACGCGCGGCCGCCGATGAAGTACCACGAGCGCGTTCGAGACCCCCTCGCATCGAAAGAGGAAGAGGCTCGACCTGCGCTCGCGTGTCTACCGCAGCAGCAGCGAGACCCGACCATGTCAGCTGCAGACGCTGACGTCGCTGGCGAATGGAAGGAGATCTCGGGCTCGTTCCACATGTTCTGGGCGATGAGCGTCTCGCACGCGTCGAGTGATGGCCACATCGCCCCCACGGCAGCCATGGACGACGGGTACTACTACCTCATGCTCATGGAAGGGCCGTACTCGCGCGTGAATGTGACCAAGTTGCTGCTCGGGCTCGAAGACGGCTCGCACATCGGCAAGAAGCAGGTGCAGCTCATCCGCACGCGCGCGTTCACGCTGCACACGGAGAACCCTGCGGATTTGTTGTGCATCGACGGCGAGCTCTTTGACGGTCCAGACGTTCAGGTGCGCGATATGGTATTGTGGGCTAGTTTGCACACATGGGGATGTTCTTGCGAGCTGACAACGGGTTCTGGTGAATGGATGTGTACGCGTGCAGGTTGAGGTGCACCGCGCGCTCGGACGCGTGATGTGCCTACCAGAGCGGCGATGAAGCGAGCAGAGCGTGCTTCAGTCTATATGTTTGCGATCATCTCATCAATACATGCGAGATTTGACTTGTCCTGACGCCAGCCACCGCTCGATCCAAGAGAGCGACAAGCAGGATCTCGACAGAGCAATGGCAGTGACAAGCACAAACGCTCGAGTAAAGCCAAGGAGTTGGAAAGCGAAGCATGGATCTTCATTGGTTGCTTACTCGTATCGTAGTGGAGTAGTGGATGGAGAGAGGCGTATCGGTTTGCAGTTAAAAAGAATAGTTTGTTGCTCTTCATCGTGGATCTCAGTGGATTGACAGATAAAAGGTTTCTCCTCATCTACGCCATTGATCATATGCAAACACACTCACGCACACATGCACACATGCACACACGCAGACAGCAAATTGACTTGCATCGGTTTGCAGTTAAAAAGAATAGTTTCGTTTGTCTTCATCGTGAATCTCAGTGGATTGACAGATAAAAGGTTTCTCCTCACTTGCAAGTCGTCAACAGCACACACACGCACACACACAGCAATCGCAATGCGCACGCAGCGCAGCACGCATACGCAGGTTCGGGGGGTCTGGGGAATGTCAGAGCTTGTTTTGTTTCTCGAGTATCACCACTGCAAACCACTTGTGTAGCCGCTCAGATGACCGTCGTGAAAATTTCGAGATAAAGGATCATCATCTTCCGCACGTTCGCACACCACACACACACGCACGCATACACATACACACACTGTAGGGCACGCGGTCTGCATCACAGCAGCTGAAATCGGACTCGATCGATCGTATTGAGCTGCTCGCTGCAAAAGCCTGTTTGAGGTGATTGAGCTGGTTGGACAACGAGCCATGCGTCCATCCGTTTCCCAAATCGCTGTAAATACGGAAGAACGTAATTACGCCAGATCGCTGATCTGATGAACTCGGACTTTAGCGGAGCAATTGCATCCGAATAGAGAGCCGTCGCATCTTTTCGATTTTTTTCCCGCTTTGCCGATTTCTTCTGCAGCAGGTGCAAAAAGGTGGTGATGCCGGTGGAGGACGACCCGGCGGCGACGGACGCCTGGCGCTGGCGCAACGAGAACGACGCGATGAACGCGCGCGCGGGTGGCAGCGGCGCTCGTCACAGCCTCCCGCTTGAAGAGAAGCGCGTCGGCACGGCAGGTGCGTCCAATCAAGTGCACGCGATCCATCGCGTTTCGTGCTGCGTTTGTGCACACTGCTGCTCATGGATCTTGCAGCCGTGCGCAATGCGCGTGACGGCATGCTGACGGTTGCCTGTATGTATCAATGTGCATGTCGCTGTGCAGTGGCGTCTTTCGAGGAGCTGCTGATGCGAGAACTGGCAAAGTCGCAGCAGGAGCAGGGCACGAGCACCCAGGAGCTGAGAAGTACGAACAACAACAGCAGCAACAATGGCAATGCCAATGGCGCGCGGCGATCGTCGGCTGTGCAGAAGAAGCCGTTTCTCAGGAAAGGTGACCGCGGCTGGTGGATGGAGCGGCCGGACGTGAGAGCGAAGATCCACAAACACGTGCTCGTGTCGAAGGACATCGACGGCGCCGAGAGCAGCAGCTCCAGAGCGACGACGACTGCCGCGAGCGCCAGCCTGCGCAGCTCGACAAAGAAGAAGAGCTCGAGGCTGTCGCTTAAGCGCCAGCAGAGCCAGGTGTCGGACTCTTCAGAGAGATGGCGTCGAGCAGAGCCGCAGCGACAGCACGCAGCGCCACAACGACAGCCATCGCCGCCCCCGTTATCGCCTCCCATTCGACGCACACAGCACGCTCCAGAGCGATATCCACCGCCGTCGACACCACCCCCAGCAGCGCGTCAATCGTATAACAGCTACAGTACAGCTCGGCAGGCAAAGAGCGTCACCCAGCCACAAACAGCAGCAGTAGCTCGACTCAGCGACTCGATGCGAACCACCACGAGCATCGACACACTCGGCATGAGTCGCGTCCGGCAGTCCTACGAAGAGCAGCTCGAGCGTGAAGCGAACGAGCTCGCGGATTTCGAAGCGATCGAGCGCGAGCTCGCGGCCGAGAAGGACGCGTACCTCAAGGAGAAGCAGCAGCAGCAGCAGCAGCATGATGACGAGGGCGACTCGGACTCGTTTGAAGAGGCGAAAGCGTCGCCGTCGTGGCACTACTCCTCTGGATCTCCGCACCGTCAGCAGCAGCAGCAGCGTCGCCGTCCACTGCAGGACGAGACGAGCTTCGACAGCTTTGACACAGCGTACGACCAGCAGCAGCGTGGAGATGATCTGGAGCTCGACGGGCACTCGTCGCTGCTGTTCGACGATGACAAGGAGGACGACCAACTCGGCGAAGACGACGATTTCGAGTCTGCGAGTCCGTTTCCAGCCGATCGACGACGCATCAGCGACCATTTCGGAGCATCTCGAGATCCCTACGCTGCGTCGGAGCTGAGCGCGATCAGTCTGAACGACTCGGAGTCATGGGACGATCAGCTGTCCCAGCAGCAGATGGATGGCCACCAGCTTAAGCGCGACAGCGGCTCGAGTCTGCTTGATGCCGCTCGGAGCGAGTTGTTGCGCGGGTATGGCTCGTTTGGGAACGCTACCCCGGCAAGCTTTGCTGATCAGCACCAGAGCCAGCGCCGCGAAAGTGATGCGTTCTCAATCGACGATCTCTATGGAAGCCATGACACCACCAGCGAGTACGCCAAACCAGCGCCGCGTGAGGAGCCGCCAGTGTCGGCGCTAATGGAGCAGTTCTTTGGCGGCAAGCACGGCGGTGCTTCGTCTGCTGCTGGTGCTGATGAGGACGAGCAGTACGACACGTCGCACGACTCGGACTACTACCAGAACGAGCTGGCTGAGGCGGGTAGCACCTCGCGTGCTGGATTTCGACCAACGAAGCAGCTGCAGACAAAATCGAAGAGCAGCGCTGGTTCCATGGTGCGATCCACAGCAGCAGCAGCATCGTCGAACCGGTCGGCAAGAGGTGGGCGAACGAAAGGCATAAACTCTTCAGTGACAGCACGACAGCAGAGTGCAGCAGCAGCAGCCAACAAGCCCAGTAGCGGGACACAGTCGAGCACCACTGGAGCAAGCGCAAAAGCTCGAGCAGGCGGCCCAATCCTCCCTGTAGTAATCGAAGAGAAACTCTTCGAGCTGGAAGAAGAGGTGAAGTTCTACAAGTCCGAGACACTCCAGCTGCAGAAGAAGAAAGAGTTCTACGAGCAGGCAGTGAAGAAACTTGCGAGAGAGCGCGAAGAGTTTGTGGCTTTCCAGAACGAGCAGGGTGTGCTGATCGAGAAGGAGTGGGAGAAGGAGCGGCTGAAAATGAAGCGCGAGGAGAAGCTCATGGAGCGCCAGATCAAGCTCAAGCTCAGCGCTGCGGCGTCGCATCACGACCGCAAGGAGCGCGGCGAGATCGAGGCGCTGAAGGCGCAGATTGTCAAGATGCAGCTGGACGAAAAGGCGCGGGCGAGCAAGTGGAAAGCCATGAACGACAACCTGCGGCAGCGCGTTGGGGTACGTTAACCGTGAAGGCTGGTGTGCGTTTGCAACAATGATGGCTCATGGAGTGTTGTCTGTGTGTGTTGTATGATGATGATGCAGGAGCTCGAGGACAAGAACCGGGAGCTCAGCGACGAGATCAAGTTCCTCGAGAAAGATCGGCTCGAGCAGTGGGGCAAGTACGAGTCGCTTCTGAAGGAGAAACAGCGACCGGTGGAGCCACCAGCGCCGTCGTCACGAGCAACGCTAGGGAGATCGTCCAACGGCTCGCACTTTGATCTGGACAGCGAGCGCGAGATCCGAACCGTGAACGACTTGTTTGCGATCAAGGACACTGCGGAGGAGTTGTTGAAAGGCTGGCAGAGTCGTCAAGAGGACGAAGTTGGCTCCGAGCAGCCGACAATGACGAGTGGCGCGAGGAATCCATTCGCCGGTGGTGTGTCGTCGAATGCGTCAGCATCGGGGTATCAAGCTCGCCAGAACCAGTTTTCAGCAAGCCGCTCTGCTTACGACGAGAACGAGTTTGCGACGTCCAGAGGGCACCAGGAGGTTGCGCCGTATATCACATCGTACAGCGAGATGGCTTCATCGAGATCATCACAGTCGACTGGTGGGTCTGTGAAGGATGGCGACGAAGACAGCGACGAGGATAAGCAGCCAGGCATCGAAGCATCCACAACACGTTCGTCTACACCAACACATGCGTCTGGGTCGAGTGATCCCAAGCGAATCGCGCAGGAAGTCGTGCAGCCGGGCGGGAAGCGGGAGCTCATCTACAGCGACGGCAGCAAGAAGATCTTCTTCGCCGACGGCAACGAGAAGGAGATCGACGCGAACGGCCACACGACGATCAAGTTCACGAACGGCGACCGCAAAGAGGTGAGTGTCTGCTATGCTGTTCTGCTGAATGTGTCCTAACCTCGAGCTGCCTGCACTCACAAACGCTGCGCGCTTTCTGTGCTGCAGTTGTTCCCCGACACGGGCATCAGTATTTATTATTATTATGAGGCGCAGACGACGCTGACGACGTTCCCGGACAAGACGAAAGTGTACGAGTTCCCGAACCAGCAGGTGGAGAAGAGCTACCCGGACGGCACGACCGAGATCTCGTTCGCCGACGGCATCACGAAGACGATCCGGCCGAACGGCGACGAGTTCTCCGTGTTCCCCGACGGCACGACGATGCTCGAGCAGAAAGACGGGCTGCGCGAGGTGACGCTGCTGAACCAGAAGCGCGTGCGGTACTATCCGGACGGCAGCATGGCGTGGGTCACGCCGCAGGGCAAGGAGACGCCCGTGCGCTCGGACGCCGAACTCAAGAAGCTCATGGAGAGTCTGTGAAAAGGGATCTCAGGAGAGTCGCTTGTAAAAAGAGAGAGAGAGTGTGTGTGTGCAGGAGGTGAGCTTGTCGTGGATGGGAGGGTTGTCGTAAAGGAACCAGCCATTCATACAGTCGCACTGGTTGTTAAACGAAGAGAACTGAACATGGAAAGATCCGAAGGACTCGTCGTTGCCTGCGCCGCGCTATGAAGGACTCTGTAAACAACAGCCGCGACTCGCGAGCAGATCAGCGCCACGCACCCTCATGCGGTGCTGCATGCAGGTGCTCAGTCCATCCATTCGATCGCGCAGATGTGTGCGGAAATGGAGCAAGCGGTCGCTGGACGGAAGCCGTCACAGAGCCGCGAGCTGCCATCTGCGACATGTCTTTCGGAAACCGGCTGCCGGTTTGTCACAGTATCGAACTCTGCAGTGATTTGTACTGGGAAATGACGCTTTCGGTCCGTCTTCACCGGTTTGCGGAGGCGTTCTCAAGAGCTCTTTGTGGAACGTTGTGAAACGTCCCACATTGTTGTGTATCGAGCGATACACAGAGCCAAATCTTGGCTCACAACAAGCCACACGCCACGAGACGACAGGAGCGAGAAGAAGGAAGCCACGCATGGACGCTGTCGCTACTGCTGTCGCCGCGACGCCGGCGCCACCGCCGCCGCCACCGCCGCCACCACCGTCCCCGCCACTGACGCCACGCGCGGTTGAGTGCCGTTTCTACCAGAGCCGCGTAGCGAGCGCGCCAAACCTGCTGGAGCTGTCGTCGCGCGGCGTGGAGCTGCTGCCAGCGCCTCCGACATCGAGCGTCGCCACCACGAGCGCCGCCACCGCTCGCGACAAGAGCGCCGACGTTATCCCATGGAGCGACGTGCTCGGCGCCTCCGTGCTCTCTGTGGACGCGCTCATGCACGTGCCCGGCTACAAGATCAAAGGCGCGGCGGTGGATCCGCGCACGGACTTTGTGGTCTTCGGCTGCATCCCCAAATCGAGCGCGATCAAGAAGTCGGTGCTCACGACGGGCTTGCAGGTGCTCACGTGCTTTGTCAGCGACCCGGTGCACGAGCCCGCGCAGGACGCGAACGACAAGAAGCGCAAGCGCAGCACGGCGCCTGCAAGCGGTCCTTGCGATCGCGTGCTCGTGCAGTGGGTCTTCCGCTATAGCGGCGACGATGCCGACTCGTTTGTGCCGCAGATCGTGCAGGCGATTCGGCAGCGCGCTGATCCGCGCACGAGCGCATTGTCAGCGGAGCTCGCAGCAGAAAACGCCGAGCCACTCAGCCGACGGGTGCGTTTACCATATTTGTGTGTGGCGATTCTTGCTCGCGATTGACTGAGTGGTTCCTGGTTTCTGTAGAAATACCTCGTGCTCGTGAACCCGGTGGGCGGCACGGGCAGCGCGCGTCAGGTGTACCTGAGCGTCGCGGCGCCGCTGTTGAAACAGAGCAACATCGAGTGCGAGGTTGTGGTGACGGAGCACCAGCACCACGCGACGGAGATCGCGATGAAGCTGCCGCTGGGCAAGTACGACTGCGTCGTTGCCGTCGGCGGCGACGGACTGCTCTCGGAGAGTACGTGGCATTTGCATCCTGTTGTATAAATTTTCCGTTGGCTTGCAACAGTGGCGCTAACGGTCAACGGCTGTGTATTTATGGTGGCAGTCGTGCAAGGGATCATGAGGCGCTCGGACTGGAAGGAAGCGATCAAGCAGCCACTCGGGGTATGAGAGGACTGCTGCGAATTGAATGCTCAAGTGGGATGCATGCACTCACAGAGTTCCATGTGATACACAATGGCAGGTGCTCCCCGCCGGCTCCGGCAACGGACTCAATGCGACGCTGCTGTATCGATGCGGCGAGAGCTTCGATCTGGTGAACGCCACGTACGCGCTCGCGAAGGGGTCGCCTCAGGAGCTGGACCTGGCGAGCATCGTGAACGGCAAGGACGAGGTAATGTACTCGTTCCTGTCCCTCGAATGGGCGTTCATGGCGGACGTGGACATCGACTCGGAGCGGTATCGCATGTTCGGCGGCATGCGCTTCACGATGTCGGCAATCGCGAAGCTGCTGTCGAAACACACGAACTACACTGGCAGAGTGCGGTACCTGTCGTCCGAGAAGGACAGCGTGGCGCCGCCAAAGTACCACGACCGAGCAGCGGATCCGCTCGAAGTCGGCGCAATGCGACCGACGCTGGACTGCTTGTCGCTGGACAGCAGCAGAGAACCCGAGAACCCAGATGAAGAGGAGTCGAAGCAGGAGAAGACGCAAGAGTGGAAAGAGCTCACGGGACCGTACCACATGTTCTGGGGCGTGAACGTCTCGCACACTGGCGCGCAGGGCTACTTGGCGCCGAACGCCGGCATCGACGACGGCTACTACTATTTGCTGGTCGTTGAAGGCGCGTACTCGCGGCTCAACATGACGCGGATGCTCTTTGGGCTGGAGGACGGCACGCACATCGGCAAGAAGCAGGTGCAGCTCATCCGCACCCGCGCGTTCACGCTGCAGGTGGACAACCCGGAGGACCGACTCTGCGTGGACGGCGAGCTCTTCTCCGGTCCAGAGATCAAGGTGTGTAACTGCTTGCTTTGCCGGAGCATGTTGGCATTAATGGTGACGCTGTTGGCTGACTGCTTGGCTTGATCGTGTGCGTTCCCCCAATGTCCACCAGATCGAAGTGCATCGCGCGCTCGGCCGCGTGATCTGCTTGCCGCCGAAGCAGAAGTCTCCGTGAGTTTGTCGTCGTCGTGTTGTTCGTACCAAATGCGAGGCTGCTGCTGTGCTGAGGTCGCTCGCCGCCAGAAGCGCGGCATGTTGTTGCGATCCTGGCGGTCAAGGACAACAGCAGAGCGAGCACCCTCACTTTCTCGCTCGCTCGCTCATCGAACGAGTGAGATTTTTGACAGGTTTCTATGATAATTGCATGCATTTTGATTTGCATCGACGTTCTGATGGACACGAAGAGCTCACCACCACTGCGACTCGCACGTCAATGGAGTTGCAGCAGCTTTACGAATGTGAGCATGCGGAGAACAGGGCTCATGATGCAGCGAGCAGGTGTTCGTGGCTGCGCTTTGGCATCTTCCTCTACAAGAGCCAGATCTGTTCTTGTACGGAGACTCTACGCTCTGATTGGCCGGCTCGACCAGATCGAGTGCGGAATCTGCAGCGGTTGTTGAAGTTGAAGTGACCCGCATTCTGCGCGCCATTCTGCGCGCCATTCCGCAATTTGCCGCGTCGAAGACACCGCTCAGGACAAGCAAAAGGACAGGAGAAGTCGAAGACGAGGCGGGCGGCATGTCTGTGCGCCGAGAAGTCATCTCGCTCTCGCAACTGCTCCAGCGACGGAGAGCGTACGAGCGAGCTGCACCTTTCGCTCCTGGGAGTGTTGGATCCACGTCGATGTGGTGCTGACTTGAGTGGCGGTGCTCTTACTCTTGACTGATGCCTCGTGACAGTGGACCAGGCTCAAGTGGCGAGCAGTCGCTCCGGCTACCGCTCTCGCAGCCAACGCCGAGCAGCGTGTCGAGATATGGAGCTGTCCGCCAGCGGGTGAGCCAGCTTCCGGCTCGCAGCAGCCAGCAGCAGCAACCGTCGAGTCAGACGCAGCAGAATGCGCAGCGAACGTCCGGTCAACGAAGCGCAGCGCATCTTGAGTCTGAGAGTATGAGCGCGGTGCACGGCTCGGCTCACTCGCAGTCGCAAGAATGTGAGCCACCCCGCTTCGTTCTTGCGAAGATCCGACTCAACAGCTGCTGATCAACCGATGACAATGTTCGTGATCCGCAGTCTACGACGACTTCACGTCGCAGTCTCAATGCTCCTTCTCGCAGTCGCAGAACCTGCTCTACTCGAGCCAAGAAGAGGCTGTGAGTCTCACGTTACTCGGATGTCGTCCCTGTGTTGCTCGCTGTCTGCGTCCTGAAGTTGAACGCCTTGCTTTCTCGTAGAACTATTCGCGTCCAGTCCCTGCTCTACGCCAAGTCAGCCGCACCACACCGATGCGGGATGCAGACAAGTCGTCTTCATCGCCGTGCGAGCGAGCTGGAACCGACAAGGACATGCTGGAGAAGCTCACCTCTCCGATCCAGCATGAGCTCGCTGGGCTGAGTGCGTCAATCCGTGCTCAGTCAGCTGATCACCGCAAGCAGACAGAATCGCTGAAGACACTCACGACGACCGTCGATGGAATGCACGGGACTGTTCGAGAGCTTCACAAACAGGTTCTTGCATCTGCGCGCAAACACGCATCGATCTTCATCTCGTGGACGCTCGATGCTCACAAGTCTGAACGCGCAGAATGAAGAGCTGAGCGCCAACTGCGACAAATGCCACGAGAAGATCGTGGACGAAGCGAGCTCGATCAAGACAGCAATCAGATCACTCCAGTCGAGATTCGGCGACATGGAGAGCCAGGTTCAGGACCTCACTGATGACGTCGGCGCGCTAGTGCAGTCATGCAGCCGAGAGCGAGCAGCTGGCAGCGGATTACCCCAATACAGATCGACTCGCTGGAAGCGCAAGGACGCTTCCTCCTCTCAACCGACGCACCGGAGATCCTTCGCCGACTCGGAGGGCTTCTCGCATCGAGACCGCTCGCACTCTCAACGAGACGACGCCGCGAACAACAGCGACGACGATAACGAGCTTGGGCTTCGTCGCTCACTCCAACGAATCGAGGATGCGCGAGCAAAGCGCCGTCGAACTAGAGTCTTTGCCTGAGCGTTGCACGGACGCTGCTCGCCGACAGGGAGCGCGCACGATGTGTCAGAGAGTGAGTGGACGTACAGCTTTGAAGAGCGCTATATATTCTTCTTTTTCTTCACTTTTGCGCAGGCGCAACACGAATCGCGGCCGCGTCGATGCCTGCTTTGGTTTCTGTTCTTCCTGCTCGGTTGACACTCGCTCCCACGATCTCTCATAACTGTATATGCGGCTTAGATTTCCGGTCGGTTCTGGGTGAGGAAGCGCACGCAGACACAAAGAGACCAGAACGAGACACACAAGAAAGTCAGCAACATGCGCAGCGCTTAGACACAAGCGACCGAAGACACACGCACACACACACACACACACACACCACATCCAACAGCCACAGCAGCACACGCAGCACTTACTGGGAGTCCAGCGCCGTGCGTTGGGTCGCGCACGAGCTTTGCGTACTCTTCGCGGAGTCCCTTGCAGGCAATCTTGTGGTTCACGCCGTGCTCCATGTAGCAGTTCGCGAGCTCCTCGCGCACGAGCTTGACGGTCTCCTGCGCGAAGAGCACTCGCTTGGCGTAGTCCTCCTCGGCGGCGCGGATGGCCAGGATCTCTTCCTTCGTGCGGAGCTGGGACTTGAACATGGTGGCGGCGGCGTGCTGCTCTGCTCTTCCTGCGCTTTTCGACGGCGACGACGACGGGCAAATCTGTGCTTGCTTGTTCCGCGGGTGCTTGCAAGGGGTGGTTTTGGATGGGGCGGCCACGATTGCGCCACCTCGCATACAAACACCAAGTCAGCAAGGAAGGGGTGAGGTGCACTACCTTCCTCCTCCCACTAAGTGCGCTCCATCGGACTCTCTTCATTTGCATTCTGCGTTTTTGTCCAAGTATCCAAATAAAGAGAGCCGGCTCTGTGATCGACAAAGTCATCATTCGACACGTTCGAAGAAAGAATAGAGCGCGCTTTCGCGAACGAAGCATCGACGAGCTCCGCCACGGTCTACAGCTGCATATATCTGCTGCTCGACATGGACACGTTGCCGTAGGACGACGTGCGGCTGTTGACCGAGGCGCGGCGCAGCGTGTCGACCCACTCTTTCTTCGTCTCGAGCGACTTGGCGTGCAGGTGGAGCGGGTAGTACTTGTTCTCGGCGAACGAGATGCTGAACGCCTCGGGGATCGCGTAGTTGTCTTCGATGATCGCGCCTGTCATCTCCATCGGCGGGTTGTCCGAGCGGCAGCGCTCGTAGTCGTCCTTCGTGTCGTAGAACGACAGCTGGTTGCCCTGCAGCACAAAGTAGCGCTGCTGCCACTTGGCTCTCGCGCCTGCCTGCCCGGGCATCATCTGCTGCTTGATCAGGTACCCCGCCAGCACGCTCGCGAACGCCGAGGTCGCGATCTCCGTCGCGCGGTACTGCCCCTGCTGCGCAGTGTCTGCGAGCCGCTTCATCGTCGCATTGTGGTTGAGCACGTGCTCGAGCTCGTTCGTCTTGAACTCGAGCGTCGAGCGCAGCGCGAGGATCTCGTTCTGGCAGCGCTGCTCGGCTTCCCTCACGCTCAGCTCGCACTTCTGCTTCTGCTGCTGCGAGAGCTCCTGCATCGCGCTCGCCTGGCCCTGCGCGATCGCGACCTTGACGCTCATGTCGTTCATCTCTTTCTCGAGCGCGCGCACCTCTGTCATGTGCGCGACGTTGCTCATCTCCGTGCGCTGGATCACTTGACCCACGACGCTCTGGCTCACAAACTCACAGTACGCAGCGTTCGCCGACGGCCCGACCGCGCGAGAGAAATACTCCTCGTACAGCTTGTCGATCGACACCTGGAGGTACTCCTGCGTCTCGCGATGGAGCTCCATCGCAGACTTGTGGCTGTTGTCCTCTGAGTCCTCCAGGTACTCCTTCGACGGACGGCTCAGCTTGTCCAGCACGTGGCGACAGTACGCCATCGACGCCGCCGCATTCTGCTGCTTGAACGCCTCAAAGACGCTCGACACGGTCACGCGGAAGCTCTCCAAGTACTGGCTCGCGTCGTCGCTGATGTCCGAGTCCACCACTTCACGCAGCCGCTTCTTCGCGATCCGCTTGCAGACCTTGTGCACCTGCTCGAGCGTGTCTTCCGCGCAAGGCAGCCGCGTTCGTTCGATGCGACGCTGGTGATCGTCCTCTTCGTCCTCCATCACAGGGATCATGTCACTCTCGAGGCTCTCATCTTCTGTTAGCGACTCCGCCTTGGCCGCGATGTTGCGCAAGTTGCCGTACTCGTCGAACATGACATTGTCGCCCTGCCCGTAGTCGATCACCGACATCGTGTCGCGGCCGTCGTCAGTGTCTTCGAAATCGGCGTCTCGCTCGTACTGCTCCGGCGACGCGAAGACGCGGATGCGCGCCGTGATCTCCTTCTTGTACAGCTCAACCGAGTCTGCGAGCGCGTCGTCGCACTGCGCCTGCACGACGCGGCTCCAGGCGCTCGAGATCACAGGCGCCTTGCCGCTGTTCAGCGCCTCGACATACGACTTGACGAGGTTCGTGTACATCGCGCCGTTGAGCGTCTTGCCGAAGAGCATCTTGGGCTTCGCCTTGTCGAAAAGGCGCTTGCGCAGCGTCTCGAACGCCGAGCGGAACTCGTCGCGGAGCCCTTCATACGGCACCGTGGGCAGCGACCGCAGCTTCTGCTCGTCGTCTACTGGCCGCACGAGCGTGACGCAATCGCGCTGGCGGAAGAAGTCAGAGAGCAGCGACCGGATCTGATCCTTCTCGACCGCGTCGTCGCTGTACCCGCCTTGCGGCTTCAGCGCGTTCTCCAAGTACTGCTTCGACGAGATCTTCTTGCCGTTGTCGAGCAGCTGGAGCGTGAAGTCGCGCACGACCCACATGAACGACGGGAAGAAGTCGTGGAGGTCCGTGCCGCTCGAGTCCTTCTGCGTCGACGACGTCTGGATGTGCTTGGAGAGGTTCACGACGAGCGACAGGTCTTCGATCGCGTTGCCGTCGATCACCCCGCGGCTGTTGTAGATGAAGTTCGTCGCGAGCAGCAGCGCGAGCGCGAAGATGCGCGTGTCGTGGGTCTGCTCGCGATCCACGGAGCCGAGCCCTTCCGTGTCCAGGAACAGGTAGTTCGTGCCGTCTTCCATCACGATCGGCTCGCCCCACATCCAGATGCCTTTCGTGCACGCGTTCACGGTCCCGCCCACGGCGAACCCGGCGCTGTCCATCGCGTCGGACGCCAGCCCTTCGTTCTCGACCTTGTGCGCATGGCGCACCAGCAGGTTGAGCAGGAACGATTTCCCCGTGCGGTACAAGCCCGCGACGGCGATCACGACGAGCTTGCCCTTGATGCGCTCGATGCGCTCGCACGCCTCCGGGTTCACGCTGAAGCTGCCGTCGTCGGCGACCAGCACGAACGGGATCGGCCTCACTGGCTCCTCGCCCATGCTCTTACTCTGGCTGGCTGGCTGTCTGCGGGCGGGCGGGCGGGCGGGTGGGGCTCTCGTATGGGTTGACGCGCGCAGCGAAGAGCTCTCCGTGAGCTGCTCGCCGTCCTTCCTTCCTTCCTTTCTCTCTTTCGATATGCGAGGCGTGCGTTTTCAGTCGGCGAGGCGTGGGTACGGTCGGCTGCTGCCACCATTTCGGTTACCTTGATTCGGTGGCGAGTCGGTCGCGTGAATCGTCACTGATTTGCACTTGACAAAAAACACTTTATCGACAGCAAAAAAGAGGCTTGTTTGGAGGCGAAGCAAGCGAAAAAGCGGTGGCGGAGCGCAAGTGCTTTGACACACGACACTTGACGCGACGACACTCGGCGCGACGGCGAGCAGCTCACGATGGCGCCAAAGGCAGCAGGGAACAAGAACATGAAGCGCGGCGGCAACAAGCACGGCGCGAAGAAGAGCGGCGGCGGCGGTGGTGGTAAAGGCGGCGGTGGCGGCATCGACGGGCGAAAAGGCAGCTTCGGCGCGGGCGGCGGCAAGAAGCCGAACCTGAAGAAGAAGTCCAAGCTCGTGGTCACGTTCGACCCGGAGAAGCGCATGTATGTCTTCGCGTTGTGCTGCATGCATCGTGCTGTGAAGTTGCGCTGTTGCTGACGGTGCTGTGTGCTTCTCTGTGTGTGTGTGCTTTGTGCTGCAGTGAGTACTTGACGGGCTTCCACAAGCGCAAGCAGGACCGACGACGCTTCGGTCTCGACATGGAAGCGTTCAAGCAGCAGAAGCGCCTCCTGGAAGCCCGCAAGCAGGTACGCGACACCATTCATGCTGCCGTCTCATGCGCTCTGTATGGCACTTGGTATTGATGAGCTGCCGTGCATCTCTCTCGCGCGCGTATTGCATTGGCAACAGAGACGGGAAGAGCAGAAGGCGAAGCTCAAGGAGCTAAACGTGCTGGAGCCGCTTCCGGAGGACAAGAAGGACGACTCGGACGGCGACGACGACAACGAGGAGGAGGAGGAGGCTGCAATGACCAAGGTCATGCAGTTCGACGACGAGCACACGCAGAACAAGTTTGGCGACGTCGTCACGGTCACGACGTCGATCGGCGACCTGAAGAGCGACAGCAGTGAGGACGAGATCAGCGACGAGGAGTACGACATCTCGGACGACGAGGACGAGGAAGGCGCGAGCGGCGTGGCGAAGTCCGGCGGTGACAAGCACGCGAAGTACAAGGAGAAGCAGCTGAGCCTGTTCCAGCGAATACAGCTAAAGCGCCGCGGCATGGCGCTGCCGTCCAAGCGCGCGAAGCTGAAGGACGCGCGCGCGAACCGCAAGGCGACGCTGGGCAGGAAGGGCCACAAGGCGAAGGCGGTGCCTCGCAGCAAGGACAAGGACTCGGTGGAGGTCGTGGCCAAGCCGAAGAAGGGTGCGTTCGGCAAGGGCAAGTTCTCCAAGCGCTAGAGAATGTCGGGATCGAGAACCAGCGCATGTGCACAATCGTATCCCTTGCATCTGAACCGGGTTTGCTTTTCCACCGCCTTGTCTGTCATCATGAATTCTTTAGTACGATATGCATTTATTCTCTTCCTATCGGCGCAGCGACCACCTTCATTGCGAGCATCGAGGCTTCTTCCTCCAGCCATATATTTCTTCTTCCTCTCTCTCCGTCTCTCTCTGTTCTACTTACTTCCACACCTTGATGAGCCCGTCGCGACCGCTGGAGACGAGCATCGGACCATTCAGATCCACGAGCGTCAGATCCAGGATGCAATCCGTGTGAGCAGGCGACGGCGCCACGAGTCCTCGGCGCTCCATCGTCACCGCGTTCTCGACCCCGCCTCCGGCCGCAGCCACGCTGCTCACGCTTCCTTGCGACCCGTAGTACGACGAGTCCTGGCAGATCGTGATCACAGGAGGCGTGAGTTTGCTCCACGCCATCTCGGGCTTTGTGGTCGCTGCAGGGGATCTCGACACCGTCGGCGTCGCGACGATCGCGTCGCTGCCGCTGCCCTGCTGCTGGTGCGAAGAGCTCATGCGCCACCAGTCGCTCGGTGCGCTCTGCGTGTCGTAGAACGACTTGGACTCGCCGCTGCCGCACACCGTGTACGACGACTTGCCGTTGCGGATGTCCCAATACCGGATCTGCTTGTCTTCGCCGCCGGTGATGAGCGCGTCCGACATGCCGCGGAAGTGCAGTGACGGACACAAGAGCGCGCGCACGCTCGGCTCCTCGCTGTGCGACGTCGTCGCGATGTCGTCGAACGCGGTCGCGATACCATAAATACCCAGGAAGCTGCCCAGGACACTGCGGCTGCGGTGCGGGATCGGCACGTGCAGCAGCGTCGGACATCGCCCGGCTTCCGCTTCCGACGCCTGCACATGCAGCGTCCGGAAGATCGCACGACACGCGCCAATGCTCAAATCGAACACAGCGACCTCGCCATCTCCCGCTGCGACGAACACCAGCGGCACGGACGTCTCGTCGAGCGGCAGCGTGTTCGGGAGTCCGATGCACGGCTTCAAGCGATGGATCGACCGGTGCGACGAGTGGCGCCAGATGCGGATCAGGACGAGGAACCGCAGATCCCACAGACAAATGAAGCCCCGACTCGTGCCCACTGCGAACCAGCTCACGTCCAACGAGTGCGTCATGCACGTCACGTAGCCCAGTTCAGGAGACACTTCCAGTCGCCACGCCTCGCGCCGCATGCGCAGATCCCACGCGCGGATCTCGCCGTTGCGCGTCGCGTAGATCAGCAGCGACTCAGACACGTTGTTCAAGTAGTCGAGCACCATGACGGCGCTGTTCTCGCATCGCAGCTCTTTCAAACCCGTGGCGTGGAAGTTGCCGCCGACAGCATTGACCTTGTCCACGCGGAAGACGTGGACGCTGCCGTTGCTGGACGCAGCGGCGACCGAGTGGCTGTTGTCCAGCACAATCATGTCGGTCAGCACGCCGCCCTGCCCGTCGTACGTGCAGCGAGAGCCCTGGTTGATGCTGTGCTGCATCGAGCGGATCGACCACAGCTTGACGGTTCCATCGTTCGACGCGGACGCCAGGAAGCTAAAGTCCTGCGCCGAGCCGATTCGGTTGACGGCCCCAGTGTGCTCGGCAAGCTCAGCTACCAGCACATTCTTGCGAGGACGCCAACTGCGGTACGAGTACGACGTGTACGTGCTAGAGCCGTTGACGTTCGCAGTCGACGTGTTCGGCGAGACGCCGTTTCCGGCACCAGACGGCAGACCGAAGGAAGGAGTGTTGTAGACCGGGTTTGACGACGACGACGGCGTGGTCGCACCACCAGCCACTCCGCCGCCTCCGCCGCGATCACTGCCTGGGGAAGCCGTGACGTTTGATCCAGCACCGCTCGGAGAGCCCTGCACAGTCGTGTATGGGCTCAGAGGATGGTTGTAGATCGAGTAGTACGTCCCATCATTCTGCCGCAACGACCCGAGATCTGGAGGCAGCGGCGGGATGCCGAGCGCTGTCAAGCGAGCCAGGAGCTTCCGTGAGTTCCGAAGCGCTGGATCCATCGCAGACTCTTTGAACGCGAAGTAGTGGTGGTACGTCGAGTGCGCTTTCTTCATCATCCGCTGTCTCGATGGCGAGATCGGCGACTGGAGAGGATCGAGGAGTCCGCCGACGCCTTCGCCGCCGTACATGTCTCGCATGTTCATGTTCAGCATGCTCACCATCACCCCGCCGCTCGTTGGAGCAAAGTGGTTCGCGTCGGCGTGCGCTTGTGCGAGATTTCCGACGGAGGGGACTCCAGATTCGTCGTATCCGCCTGACCCTGGAGCCATCGCAGACACTGAGCCGCCTGCGTTCATGGACGACATCGGTATGCTTGGGGCTTCGAGACCGTACATCTTGATGATCACTGACAGAGGAAGGTTGTCCAGTAGCATCGTCTGAGCAGGAGTTGCCGCTCCAGTGCTCGTGAGCTGTCCGTGGTGTGATGGCACGATCGCTGTTCCTGGCGCTGCGCGGAAGTTCGAAGCACCCTGCTGCATGGTCACCAGCGCAGTCGAGTTCCCAGTCGCCACTGTAGCTGATGCCGATTGCGTCGGCTGGTTCGCGTGCGACAGAGAGATCCCGACGACGTTCGAGCTCTTGAGAGGCTGAGCCGTCGACAACGCGTAGCGCATATCTGGGACGTACAACACTCGCAAGTGCGAGCGCGAGATCTTCCTTGCGAAAGGGTTGCCGCTGGGCGGCGCTAGCGCAGACGTGTTGCCGCGCTCCGACTTGGTGTGTCCCTGCATTCGCGCAGCTTGCTCCGAGTGCGCGAGCTCCATCTTGCTGCGCATGTGCATCGATGCGATCGCCACGTACTGCTGCATGAGCTTCAGCGCCTGGATCTCGTTCTTCCTATGCTCGTAGCTGCTCCCAGCCGCTTCTCCGCTCCTCGGGCCAGGCGATCCGGACTGCTGGCGGTTGAAGCTGTAGTTGTCGAGCGAGTCGACGCTCGACAAAACGTCTCGGTTCTTGCGCTCGCTGCGCTCTTCAGCTTCGCCATCATTCGACATCAGGTTCAGGAAAGTCTCCATCTCTGCAATGATCTCGTTCGAGCCCGAGGACGAAGCAATCAGCGCCGCGTCAAACGTTTCACGAGACACGTGCGGGCGACAGCAGTCACGCATGCGAATGAGCATGTCCTGCTCGTGCTCATCGAGCAGGAACACCATGGTTTTCTTCAAGAACGGACGCAGCAGCGGGCTCAGGAAGACGTTCGCGTCGACACTCCCCATCTGGAGAGCGACGTGGATCATCAGCTTCAGCACAGCGTCGCGGATCCACCAGCTCGGATGAAGCAGCAGCGAGCACGTCATCTTCGCCTTCTCGACGAGAGCGCTCGTGTTTTTCTGGAACAGCCCCAGCTGGCAAAGTCCGCTCAGGCACTCGAGCGCTTTCGTGATCACGATCTCCTGGACGTCGAAGAGCGCCTGCTCGATGCAAGGCAGAATGTACAGCTCGACGGTCACTCGACCCACGAACGAACAGAGACCGACGATGTAGTCGAAGAACGCGCCGCGCAGCTCCCAGTCGCGATCGTTCAAGAATGTGATCAGCTGCGGCAGCACCACGTCCAGCGTGCGCTCGCGGCCGAAGAACACGCACAGACGAGTGATGTCCACGAGAAGCGCGCGCTTCACGAGCGCCGACGACGATTTCTGATCCGGAGCAGCGAGCTGAATGACGAAGCGCGAGATCATCTTGTGCAGTTTGTTGAGTTCCTTGTCAAAGTTGTTGGACGCCAGGTACACCGGCGACCCAGCGTTGTTGTCGTACCCTCTCGTTGACATTGCTGCAGCGGACGTCTGGGATGAATTTGAACTCGCGAGGCTCCGCTGCTTCATCGCGTGCGCGATCTCCAGGAACCGGCGACTCGTGGCGGCGAGCTGAGGCAAACACTCGGCAAACGCGATTCGCACCATCTCGTCCGGGTCCGCAGGGAACGTGGTCATCGCGGGCAAAATGTACTGCGGGAAAATTGACGCGTCCGAAAGAGGGAAGATCTCGATCAGTGACAGCAGCAGTGTCAGTGTTCGAAGAGCAAGCGCGCGCACGGTCGCGCTCGGATCTTCAAACAGCTCCAGCAGGAACGGCACCAGTCTCTGGAGTCGCACTTCATCGGTCGCCAGCTTTCCGAGTGACTTGATCAGGTAAATCGCCGTAAGCTTCGACTCGGGCACTTCGCAATGGCGGATACTGGAGCACACAAGCGACAGGATGATCACGATGCCGTTGCGATCACCGGACCACGGCTCCGAAGGCTTGCGCTTCGACTTCCGCATCCGCTCCGAGCCGTCGGGCTGCCCATTCTCTCTCGCACCCGAGGCTCTTGTGTTCGCGCTGAAACCGTCCTCCTCTTGTCGTGCCGTGCTTGACGACGCGTCTCCTCTGTGTTTACCGTGCTGTGCCTCCGCAGTGTAGTCGAGAAGCAGCGACTGCTTCTTCTTCTGCGTCAGCGCGTTGTACTGGTCGTGCAGCTTCTCGATCTTCTTCTTCTGCAGCGTGCCGCTGAGATTCGTCATGTCGCCCTCTTTCTCCTTCATGCGCTCGAGCTTGGTCATCGTCCCGCTCTCTCGCTCGGCTCGTCGCCGATCCGCGGATCTCGTTGGGGTCTTGGACTCCAGCTCCTCAAGCACACGCTGCGCAACATGCGTCTGGCCGTCAGCCGCGACAATGTCCATGTTCACCTGTCGGTCCGAGCCGTAGCCTTCGCGCAGTCGCAGCTTGAAAAACTCCTCGCCTTCCGGATCCTCGACGCCAGTGACTTCGCGCACGAGGCGACCGTAGTACTTGCACACCAGCCGAATGCGCGCATCCGGGATCTTGCCGCCGCGACCCAGCACGAGCTCGAGGAACCGGAACAGGAAGCTGCCGAAGTACGACGGGAAAAGCCCGTGGCTGCTCGTGTACCGCGACAGATAGTCCTTCGCCGACGAGCGCGCGTGCGGATCCAGCTGGAGCATGTGCAAGAGCATCTCTTCGAGTCGCGAGTCGCCGATTTTCTTCAGCGACGCTCGCAAATGCTCCGTATCGCCCGTGCGGTACTTGAGCAGGCTCGGGAGCTCAAACAGCGGCTTCCCGCCGAGAAACACCTCTGCGATCACACAGCCCGCCGAGAAAATGTCCATCGACTCCTGCAAGTTGCCCTCGCGTCTGTTGCGCATGAACGACGGCAGGCTGCCTGGATACGAGCCGCTGGATGACGTAGGCGTCGCCGCGTGGGAAGGAGTCGACATGCCGCCATTGCCCATGCCCATGGACAGAAAGTGCTTCTCCACCTCCTCCACGCTCACTTCGCTGTCCGCCATGCGCGACAGCATCATCGCGTCAGCGCCTTTCGAGTTCGCGCTGGATGGCGTCCCCGCAGCCAAGCCCGACATGGTCGACGACGAGCCGTAGAACCGCTCGGGGGCGACAGTGCAGCCGCGTCGCGTCGCGTCGATCGCACTGAAGTAGTAGTTGTAGTCCGCTGGGTCGTCCTCTGGGATGTACGTGGGCTTGAACGGCGCAAAGTCGGTGAGGAAAATCCAGTTCCAGCTCGTCACCATGATGTTCTCCTGCTTGACGTCGCCGTGGCAGATGCCCTTCGTGTGGCACTGCTCGAGCGCGCGCAGGATCTGGAACGCGATCCACTTCTTCTCGATCTGGGTCAAAAACGGCCGCGAGCAGATGCGGTCGTACAGGTTCGAGCCGAAATACTGGCGCACCATGAACGCCACGTTGTACTTGGTCGAGAGCCTGTAGTCCGCGTACGGGATCAGGTTCGGCTGCTGCTCGACCGTGAACGCCATCAGCACACGCTTGAGTGCGACCTGTGCGCTCTGCAAGTTCTCCCCGGGGTCGTACTTGCGGTAGATCTTCACGACCAAGTGCCCTTCGTCGCATTTACAGTAGATGGTTTTCAGGAACTTGCCGTCGCCGATCAGACTGCCAAACACGATGTTCATCGACCGCGGCGAGTAGTCCATCAAGTATGTGCGGTACTGCGACGCGCTGTCGAGCTGGCTCTGCGGCTGCGCGCGTGGTGCTGCGTTCCCCATCTCGGTCTACCAACCCTGCTTGCCCTCGCCTTCGCCGCGGTTCTGTCTGCCTTCCCACCCCCTGTCTGTCGTCTCGTAGGGCTCTCCACACACCTCGCGGTGTAGCGCCAGCGGTGTGCTCGGCGTCTGCTGTGTGTATTGTGTGCACGCGTGGAGACGCGGACCGATGTCGATAGCTCCCGCCGCACGGAGCTCTTCGGTCTCGCTCGCTCGCTCGCTTGCTTCCCTGCCCTTTTCGGTCGCAATCGCTCGCAGCACAATGTGCACATTTTCCACCTGGCAGGTTTCTCCTCCTTCCTCGCCCCTTTTTTCTGACGAATGTGCCGCTGGAAGCGGTACAGTCGCGGTCAGCGCTCATTGGCCAGCTCGCTGCACCTGGAAAGCTGACTTGGCGTTTGTATCGAATTCTGGAGCTCGCGAATCGGATTCGGACTCGGAGCTGGATACAAACGCCAAGTCAGCTTTGGAGTTGCAGCAGATGCTCTCACAATGGTACGCTGTACCAGTATGGCTGGTACATTGTCAAACAAAGCGCACTTATGCGAGTATCTTCGTTGACCCAAATAAGTACGACATCTTGCTCTTGTAGCGGGAGGTTGCACTTGCAGAGTGAATGTCGCTTCAACCAGCAGCACCGTTTTCCCCGCATTCGTCGATTTGCGCGCTGCTGCAGCTGAAGACCAAGACGGCGCCGGCGACAGGCCCAAGCAAGCGCGTGGGAGCATGAGCAAGAGCGCATGCCAGCAGCAGCAGCGCGAGTCCGTCGCGGTGCGAAGGGAGCCTGCGTCAGATGAGATCAACGAGCTGCGCAAGTACATCGGTGAGACGACTGCGTGCTCGAGCTCAAGGAAGTCGGTACTGCTGACTTTGTTCTGGTTTGTGCGGCGTGCACTGCTGGACTCGCATATGCGTGCGTGTTTCAGTGGAAATGATGCACTCCGAAATGGAGCTCGTAGAGAGCATCAAGCAGAACGAAGAGAGCGTCGACACTGTGAATGGGCGGATCGAGCAGTTCAAGGTTCGTGAGTCCACGCACCTGTTGTTCTTCCGTGTCGATGCTGACGAAGGAACGGTGCGTGTTTGCCGCAGCGCTCGATCCGAAAAGAGCAATGCCGTAACGATGAGCTGAAGCGGGTCCTTGGAAGTGACCTCAGAGATCTGCAACTCCTTGAAGAAAAGAAAACCTGTGAGTGCTGCTGCTGAATCTGCTGCACCGACGCATCCGTTGACTTGACTCGTGCTGTATCTCTGGTAGTGATCGAGGCGAAGCAGAAGCAGTTTCGGAGTAAGGCTGTCGACAGGAGGAATGAGCAGAGTATCGTTCTCCTCACGTTTTTTCGAACTTGCAGGTGCCATTGCGATCCGATCAGCCCAAGTCAGCCAGCTGCATCAGCAGTACCAAGTGTTGCGTGCTGGCATGGTGGGCTTGAGACATCAAATCTCGCAAGCGAGTGTCTACTCGGAGAAGCTGGCGTCGTTCGAAGCGTCAGTCAAAGTCAAAACGGAGAAGGGTTCGCTGCTCGTGATACTATCGCTCCAGTCTTGCTGTCAATGGGCTAACCAATTCGCTTGCTTCGTGGCAGTGCTCGCTCAGCTTCAGGAGCCCACCTGCCTGGACGAAATCAACGCTGAGCGCCAAAAGCTCCGAGCTAAGCAGCGATACATCGAGCAGCACAGCGCTCAGATGGGACTCGAAGCAAGCGAGCTGTCTGCGAGAAACGCGCAGCTCGAAGCAAAGTTGAAGCAAGCGCGAGATGAGATCCAGGACTTGCGGCTCACCGTGAAGTCGGAGGAAAAAGAAGCGGGACTGATGCGCAGACGCATGCTGCAGGACATAGCTGCGCTGAAAGCTGACAATGGTAGGTACAGAGCACGTAACGTTGTGGAACGCACTTTGTTTGGGGCTCATGCGCATGAATACTTCCAGAGCGATCAAGTTTCAAGCTCAAGGCGAAGCGGAAGAAGTTGCGGTCGCAGCTGAAGAACGAGATCGCATCCCTGCACAGACGAATCGCGTTCGTGGCTTCAGGTGCGTCCTGATGTGGTTGTTTTGAGTGATTGAGATCGCGTGTGTCTAATGCTGCTCGGAGAAGAGTTGGAGAAGGTTCAGATGGCAAACGAAGACATTTACTCCGTGGTCGGAGCACTGACAGCAGAGCAAGATGTGCTAGACTCGAAGTAGGTTGCGCTGCTCTATCTTCGATGCAGCACGGTACTGATCCGCATATCCATCATGCAGACTGAAAACTCTGTGCGAGGACATTCGAAAGAAAGAGGTACGAGAAACACTGCGCTCCTGCTCAATGTCGAGGCGTTGCCGAACTGACGGCTTGATCCTAGGAGAGCATCGCTGAATTGGAGCGACAAGTCTGCAGCTTCGATCGAAGACGGAACCAGTTCGACACAGCGAAGATGCAACAAGATCTCGCGTCGAAAAGCAGAGAGCTCCAGAAGCTTCGCGGTGTCTTGCACGAAAAAGAAGTGCGTTGATCATGCTGGCATGTTCACCATTCTCGTCGCTCGAGTTTCTGAATGTTGCGTCCTCAGGCTGTGGCAAGAAAGCACGAATCGGAGATCAGCCAGGTATGGCGTTCTGCTACGAATCCTCAGCCATGGCAGTGGACTCACTGCTCGGTGCCTCTCATCTAGCTGCGATCGAGACTCTGCGAGATGGAAACGGAAACTGAGAGCTCGAAAGCCAAAGATGTCGAGCAGCACATCGATCTGGTGGCGCGAGAGATCCGAGAGTACGAAAGCCACGCGCAAACGCTGCGAGATGTGTCGAAGAACGTGACGGAGGCAACTGAAGAGCTGGAAGCCCGATTCAGAGCCTGTCGAGCGAAAAATGACGAGCTGAAGAAGGAGGTTACAACCCTGTACGACACCCTCAGCGAGATGGAGCAAGAAGATCAGAGATTGGCGTCGAAGCTAGCAGATCAAGGGAAGATCAGCGACGCGTTGGAGAGAGCGTTCCGGGTGCGTGCGTTGTCCTCATCGAAGCTTGAGCTGCTTGGTGGTGGTGCTTACCAAATGCTTGTGAACGTCATCCATCGATCGGGTACAAGGATCAAGAGTAAGCTGAGACTAGATGTTTGCCGCGGAGGTATCAACAACCGAGTTCTGACAAACCATCTTCTTTCCCGGATAGTGTTCATGCAAAAGTAGGCGAGAAGAGTGCGTTGGCGTTGCAGAAGAAGCGACAACTGGAGGCTGCTCTCCAAGAGCAAGAGCAAAACTGGCGACAGAGATGTCTTGACGAAGAGAAGCAGCTGCAAAGCAAGCTGGAGGAGTGGAACAACAAGGTGCGCTGCGGAGACTGTATGCACTCCACTGCTCAAGCGTGACGAGTCTGATCCTGAATGTGGCAGATCCGCCAAGCCGAAAGCCAGCTCGCGGTGCTCTGAATGCCATGTGTCTCGCTTGGACTGTCGAAGTGGGAGCCAGCTTCGGCTTTCGAGCCGCCATTTACTCGTTGCATTTCCCATGCGAGTCGCATGGAGCCTCCCCCTTCTCAATAAAGAATCCGAGCGTCTTCGTCCCATCGAACGCACCGCTGAAGCCGACTTGGAAGCGAGAGCGCGCGCACCACACCTCTGAGGCACTCGCATCCTCGTGAGTAAATGTGGTATCGATGAGCATTCGACGAACGTTCGCTGGCGGTTGTGCTGGTTTCCAACTGATGCGTGTCAAAAGAGGTTGCTGGCGGGTGGTTACGCATCTCGAAATGCGCTGTGCCGCCGATCTCTGTGTTGTATTCGGCGTCACCAGAGCCAATGCGCCAGTGAGCAGGTGCCAGTGCGCTTCCACTGATAACCAGCCTCATTGCAGAATAAGCCTCCGCAGCAGCAGCTCCTCCCTACGCGTTCCCCGCAGCTTCGAGTCAAGGGTACCCTCGCAGCCGCCAGCATGAACAAGCTCCTCTTCTGCGCGATCTGGCTTCTCGCCGCCGTCCCGATTGACGGTGTCGCCGCCGCAGCTTCCGCAATCGCCGCACCAGCACCTGTCGCGAAGCCCTCCGCAGCGATTGTGAACCCAGTAGCAGGCGCCAAGTCGTTGCAAGGAGCTCCAGTCCCGCCCAACTTGAAGCCCGTCACCAAGGATCCGCCAGCTCCGCCGGCTGATGCGCCTGCGAGCCATCCCCAGGTGGGGGTGCAAGGCGTGGTGGTGAAGCCCGCTCAGCCCAGCACTGTCTCGGCGACAACCACCACCAAGACTGCCGTAGGTGTGACGTCTCAGTCGTCCAAAGCAGGATCCCTCGCGGGTACATCAGCACCAGCAACATCAGCAGCGAAACCGAAGAAGCAAGCAGCAGACTCCGTCAGCGCTGATGCGGACAAAGCGAAGATCTCCAAGACCTCGACCAAGGACAAGCAAGTGTCGGTCCAGAAGATCACGCAAGCGAAGAGCGGCATGTCGAGCCATGCGGGCGAAGCAGGAAGCGGCTCGCATGAGAACGACTTTTCGAAATCCATCGTCGGCGAAGTGGTCGTGAAGGGAACGACGGCGCCAGCGACCTCTTCAGCCGCATCCCCTCGCGCCGCGTCGGCGCACTCGACACTCATCACACTCGGCGCGGTCCTCGCGTCGGCAATCGCGGCCTTGGCGTCGTAGAGCTCCCATCTTTCTTTGTCGAGCGATACTTTTCTCAGCACATCCACAATCCGTACAATAGAAACCACACCACACATTTCCACTTGGACTTGGAAAACGAAAAAGCGTCTTTACCTGCTCGATATTAGAAAAAAATATGAACGAGAGAGACGAGAAGCAACAAGGTTGCACGCACCGCCTCCTCACTTTGCTCTCCTTCCTCATCAGTCTCTCGACAAGCACCGACTGTACGTCTAGCTGTACAGGTCTTCTTCGTCTTCGTCGGCGGTGGCAGTGGCAGCAGTGCCCGCGGTCGTGTTGCGGTTCGGGAACGAAAAGTTCGCAAGCGACGAGCCCGAAGCCGTCACGTGCGATCGCGCCTGCTGGAGCGTCTGCGCAAACGTCGAGTACTGCGCGAGGTCGCGGTCGCTCACCGAGCGACGCGCGTTGCGCACCGCGTCTTCAAAGTGGCGCGGCGTGATCTCCGGCACCGGGTCCTCCTCTTCAATGTCTTCCATCTCGTCGCCAGCCTCCGCACGAAGGCGGTCGCGCTCCATGTCGCGGTCAATGCTCTCGCGGATCGCGAGCTTCGCGGCGCGCTGGCAGATCTCCGTCAAGTCGGCACCCGTGAACTTGTCCGTCTGCTGCGCCAAGAAGTTCAGATCCACGTCCTTCGACACTGGGCTCTTGCGCAGCACCGAGCGCAGAATGCTCAAGCGCGACTCGTAGTCCGGCATTGGGATGAAGATGAGCTGGTCGAGGCGACCTGGACGCATTAGCGCCGGGTCGATGATGTCCGGTCGGTTCGTCGCACCGATGATGAACACATTCTTCTTCACGCCCATGCCGTCCATCTCCGTCAGGAGCTGGTTCATGACACGGTCACCCGCACCGCCAGCGTCGCCCGAGCTGCTGCCTCTCTGCTGCGCGATCGAGTCCAGCTCGTCGAAGAACAGCACGCACGGAGCAGCCGCGCGCGCCTTGTCGAACACTTCGCGCACGTTCGCCTCCGACTCGCCGAACCACATGGTCAAGAGCTCCGGACCCTTCACGGAGATGAAGTTCGCCTGGCACTCGTTCGCCACAGCCTTCGCCAGGAGCGTCTTACCGCAGCCAGGAGGTCCGTAGAAGAGGACACCCTTCGATGGGCTGAGACCGTACTTCTCAAACTTCTCCGGGTGCTCCACGGGGTACTGCACGAGCTCGCGGAGCTCGCGCTTGACGCCCTCGAGTCCACCGATGTCCTTCCACGTGACCGTCGGCACTTCGACCGTCGTCTCACGAAGCGACGACGGGTTCGACACACCCAGAGCGTACTTGAAGTGCGCCTGCGTGACCGACATCGAGTTCAGGATCTCCGCGTCGATCGATTCGTCTTCGATGTCGATCACGTCCATCTTCTCACGGATGCACTGGAGCGCCGCTTCAGTACACAGCGCCGCCATATCCGCGCCGACAAAGCCCTGCGTGTCGCGCGCGATCATCTCCGGGTCCACGTCGTCATCGAGCTTCATGTTGCGCGTGTGGATGCGGAACACTTCCAGGCGACCGTTCTCGTCTGGCACGCCAATGTCAATCTCGCGGTCGAAGCGACCGAAGCGACGCAGCGCAGGGTCCATGCTGTTCGGACGGTTCGTCGCGCCGATCACCACGACGCTCGAGCGCTGCTTGAGACCGTCCATCAGCGTGAGCAGCTGCGAGACGATGCGACGCTCCACTTCGCCGTTCGTCTTCTCGCGCTTCGGCGCGATCGAGTCGATCTCATCGATGAAGATGATCGCCGGCGCGTTCTTCTCGGCTTCCTCGAACGCCTTGCGCAGGTTGCTCTCCGACTCGCCCGCCATCTTCGACATGATCTCCGGACCGTTGATCAAGAAGAAGAACGCGCCAGTCTCGTTCGCGACCGCGCGCGCAATGAGCGTCTTGCCGGATCCAGGAGGTCCGTACAGCAGCACACCGCGCGGCGGCTTCACGCCCAGTGTCTTGAAAAGCTGCGGGTGGCGCAGCGGCAGCTCGATCATTTCGCGGATCATCGCCATCTGGCGACGGCAGCCGCCAATGTCGTCGTAGCCGACGTCGTCCATCTTCTCCTCGTCTTCGCGACGCACAGGCTCGCCCTCACAGTGGATGATCGTGTCTGGCGCGACAATGCAGTACGGACCAGGTTCGCACTCGACGACCTTGAACTCCACCGGGTGCATCGCCTGGCGCACGAGGAACAGGTCGCCCTTCTTCACGGGCCGGTACGCCTCGACGAAGTACGGCTTGAGGTACACGTCGAAGAGGTTGCCCGTCACGCCCTCGATCGTGTCGTCGATCGGCAGCACGTGGATGCGCTTGCCGTACGGCACGTCACCGCACGTCGTGATGCTCACCACGTCGCCGAGACGCACGCGCAGGTTCTTGCGCACGACCTTGTTCATGCGCACACTCGAGTCCTCGACGGTCTCGTCCTGGAGCACAACGCAGACCGTGTCCTTGCCCTTCTTACCCTTGATGAGCACCGTGTCGCCGCGGAACAGCTGCAGCTCCTCCATCTTGTTCATGCTCAGCGCGATGACCGAGTTGTCGTCGTTCGTCGCCTCGTCCACGATCAA
The DNA here is from genome assembly GCA_023335995.1 of Globisporangium nagaii. Lineage (NCBI taxonomy): Eukaryota > Oomycota > Peronosporomycetes > Pythiales > Pythiaceae > Globisporangium > Globisporangium nagaii. The sequence goes on from JAADWH010000223.1 coordinate 30,681, forward strand.
GCGGTTCGGCGCGCGCTTGCGGTCCATGATCCCCGACTTGAACTCGTCCTTCCTACAGTTGGGCAGTGCGTATCCCCACCATATACACATATGTCATTAGCAAACCCAGAGCCACACGCATATAAAGAGAAAGGGAGAAGGGGAAAGAGTCGCTCGTGCGCCCACACGTACTTGTCGCTCATGATGGATGTTCTTGAGATGCGCTTGGTGTACTAAAACAGAAAGGAAGGCTGCAACGACGCGCTACTGTGGAGAAGACGAGTATTCAACCCATGACGAGAGAGACAAGGATCACAGCGTTAGCACAGCGCTCGCAGCACTCACCCGCCCCTTCACAGCACACACACGCAGGCTCATGTACACATAGACAGCCACACGTGCAGCCCCCTCGACGCGTATCCTCGCCAGTGCGAAAGCACATCGCACCGTGATCTTTCCTCCCATCCACGTTTCCCCCACCAACCCATGCGATCTTGTCGCCACGATGGCAGCGAGTCGCATGGGGAGACGGCGGAGCACACGGACGGGGGATCATGCGGAGGGGGTTCGAACCGACCATCGCGGCGCTCGTTCGTCCACTCATGCGCGTGCACAGAGAGAGAGATGCATTCACAGAGACATCACGGCGTGTCGACCGTACCTTCTCGCCTTCTTCTTTCTTCTTCAGCTCTGTCGTCTGCTCTCGAGCGCTTCGGCAGCGCAGGAAGGAGCTCTTTGCACAACAGAAGAGCAAGATCTTCGATGTGGTCCACCTCGACGTCGCTCCTGTCCCGAACCGAATTTAAACGCGCTCTGGTTGGCTGATGGTCGAGTCGAGAATATTCTGCTCCGAGATTACGTCATGCAAAGAGCACTGAGAGCTGCTGAATAAAGGACTCCCGATTGCTGCTGACGTGGCTTCTGACAAAAGTGGCAAACGCCGTGGTGGCGGATAATTGACCACATTTTGGCTCGGTTGCTTCAACCACGTAACCTCGTAACCATTTGCAACAGCGATATCGGATGATTTAGACCGCATTTATGACTCAAATTATCCTCTTTTAACATTTGCTTTACAGGATAATACGACGAGCTTTTATGTCACATATCCAAATAAATACCCATTTGACATATACGACACAACAGGTTGCCAGCTGGCCATATCTGAGTTTCTATGTGAGTTTAAAACGCTTTTGCTGTGAAATATTGGCGAGCTGCAATGCTAGCGGCACGCATAACGATTGGATCTAACAATGCGGCATGGCTGTGGTCTCCACAGCAGAATAACATCAAATGGAAAAGGATTATCGTTTCAATTCCTGAATTGTCTAAAGTCGAAGACGAAATTGCTAAATATATGGGAAATATCTTCTAGTATTTGTTTTGTGAGGTGATCTGTGAGAATATTACACAAACCTTCAGATCGTAAACCATAGCCTTCCTATGAACTTCACCGAACGCAACTACCAAATGAGCTTTCTGCAGTAAGTTCTAAAACTGTCTAATCTTCATCGTGCAAATTTACAAACAGTATGCCATATCCTTATAGTGCCTCATTGCTTTCTCCTTCGTAAAATCACTTAGAATGCGAGAGCCTCGCCCATCTTGTCAGCAGACCAAGAAACTAGTCGTCTCCTCTTGTCCAACACGGGCCTCCAGGTTCCATTTTTTTCGAGATCGTCATTCATTTCATGATTCGATTCTTTCGATTGTACCAAGTGGTGAGATTCTGGGAGAAAGACGAGATGTCAATGCACGTAAACCACTCAACGAAGACAGATTTGGTGACCTGCTCGACGTGCGTACTGTGTTGCCTCCAACCGTGGGTCGGATCCCATCCGACAGGAGCGTGTGTTTGCTGATGAAGTCCGCTTGTTACTTTAGATTTTTGTGAGGGTGTTAGTCGAGTTCGACAAGGGGCAACCTATTCGCGTTTGGTCGTGCGTACTGCCAATGGTTGAACCGGTTAAACGTGGGGTCTGAACTGGTGGCGGTTATTGTGAACGGGGTGCAGACACTCCTCTCATTCGCGAATTTCCTCGAGTGACGCTCAAGACCTCATCTTGAGCGTTCGCGGAGATACATTTGGCTGGCCAGTGCCGTCTGCAATGTACGAGTACCAGCAGGAGCTTGCTTTTGCTGCGTACAGAGCTTGCGAGTCGCAGGTAGTTTTGGCGGGTCGAGCGTGAACACAATGACGGAAGAGGAGGCGTACGACGTGTGGGTGATGCGACTGCGACCAAGAGTGCGCAGGTGGCGAGAGTACTAAGAGATAGAGATGCAAGACCGAGCGCGAATGCGAAAGCGACCCCTAAGGTTAACTATGAGGGTCAAATAAAAATGTTTGGGAGTGTCAGGAAAAAAGTACCGCAAAACATTAGTTGTGTCCGACAGTCATGCTCCCGCGAGAATAAATTTACTGAGAACCTGTGGAACGTGATGTTCCCCCTTTGACATTTTATACATGAACTGAACGACAAGGTTGTTGTTTGCCGCAGCCATTTCCACATGTGCTGACAGTCCAAGCGGTTAAGGACTTATTGAGGGCGCTTCGGCGAGCAGGGTTGTCGCGGGTTCAAACCCCGTTAATGCCCCGCACATAAATTGGCAAGTTGTTTAAATTTCAACTCGTTTGTTCAAAGAAGCAACACTAAACCCTGTTTCAGATAATAAGTCACTTGAAAAATCAAAAATCAGGATGCAATTTTGAAAGCTCGTTTTTGACGTCGCTTATGAAGAATTCGTGCCGCGCGATGGTTGGTTAAAAAGACGAATTTCTGCGCTTCCG
>JAADWH010000224.1:0-33399 GCA_023335995.1 Globisporangium nagaii
ATGATGCCGTGCTGGGTCTGGTACTGGAACACACGCAGCAGGATGCGAGCGAAGGGCTGCGGAGCTCAGTGGCACCTGGTCGACAACCGCCTCCGCACCCACCTCCGCCACGCTCTCCATCACGACATCGCTGCAGACGACACCGAACTCCGCAACTCGCTCATCCGTATCGTATCCGTACTCGCTCAGTCTCCATTCTAGGGTGTGCAAGAGCCATGACTGCATGTGTGGATCAATACGACGCTGGATAGTTCCTTCTGGCTGGGTGAGGCTTGGTGGCGACGTGGAAGTGGGAGAGTTTGCTTGGCGGCGAGTTCGTGATCTCCAAGTACCCGAGTCCGCCGTAGAAGTCGTCGTTGCCACGACGTCACCATGTTCTAACCAATTGCTGAGAAGACACTCGCACGAGGAGGGGGTCAATCGCACCCGGAGTACCAACCACGCACCCGAGTCTCGCGGCGCGCGAAGTACCAATCGCGCCGAGCGACTCATTCACTTGGTTTTTGTATGAAACAGTGGATTTTGAAAACTCGGATCTCAAAATTCACTGTTTCATACAAAAACCAAGTGAGTAGTGTGTGCCGCGAGCCCTAGCTGGCATTTCCGCGAATCGCACGCCGAGAATCGTCCCAGGGCAGGGGCAATGAGCCCTAACCCGCCCTGTCGGCCAATCAGCTCGCAGAAGTGGCTCGCTCCATACTGAAAACAAGTGTGGTCGAAGCATCCGATTCCAGTGAGCCGAATGGACGCCAAGCCATTCACACTTTATTGATCCACAGGACCAAAAGCAGCAAGGATGATCAGCAGCGAGTCGAGCGACGAGGAGCTGGAGACGCTGCACCAGACGCAGGTGGCGGCGCGCAGCAGCAGCAGCGCGAACGGCCGCAAGAAGGTGAAGAAGAGCGACGCAGAGGCTGCTGCGGCGCCAAGGCCAGCAGCAGCAGCAGCAGCAGCAGTGGCTTCCGCCGTCACTGGAAGCGTGCCACTCCTTCAAAATCAGCAGCAGGAATCGGTTGGAGTCGACGCACGCGGCGGCGGCGGCGATGGTGAGGAAGCGTCGGCGGCGCAGCTGGCGCTGTTCGCCAAGTACGAGGTGACGGAGGACATGACGCGCGAGCAGAAGAAGGAGATCCGCCGCAAGCGCAAGCTCGAGCTGCGTGCCGTGGCGGCGCAGGAGCACAAGGAGAAGGCGCAAAAGCAGGAGAGCGCCGAGCGCCGCGCCAAGGGCCGCGCGTGGACGTTGAGCATGGCGATCCCGGGCTCGATCATCGACAACGCCCAGACGAAAGAGCTGAAGACGTACCTGGCGGGCCAGGTGGCGCGCGCGGCCGTGATCTTCCAGGTCGACGAGATCATCGTGTTCGACGACCAGCTCGGCGCCGCGAAGAACGAAGGACCGACGAAGAAGGCGTCCGACTGCCACGTGTTCCTCAACCGCATCCTGCAGTACCTCGAGACACCGCAGTACCTGCGCCGCGCGCTCTTCCCGATGCACTCGGACCTGAGCTGCGCCGGGCTGCTCAACCCGCTCGACTGTCCGCACCACCTGCGCAGCAACGAGTGGAGCGTGTACCGCGAGGGCGTCGTGACGGACCGGCCGCTCAAGGACAAGGAGGGCTCGCACATCCACGTGGGTCTGCAGCGCGAGGTCGTGGTGGACAAGCGCATCCAGCCGGGCATCCGCGTCACGGTCAAGATCGACGAGACCACGAAGGAGCACAAGAAGAAGAGTACGTGTCCATTTGTGCTAACTCACTCGCTGGATTGATCTGTTGTTCGGTGTGTGCTGACTGGAAAATGGTTGGCTGTGGTGCGTTGGTTCTCGTGCGTGCAGTGATGGGCAAGCTCGTGTCATCTGCCGAGCCGCGCGAGCAACTGGGCGTGTACTGGGGCTACACGTCGCGCTTCGCCACGTCGCTGAGCAACGTGTGGCAGGACTCGCCGTTCAAGGGCGGCTACGACCTCAAGATCGGCACGTCCGAGCGCGGCCACGTGAGCGTGGACGACGCGAGCTTCGCGCTGCCGCCCTTCCGCCACGCGCTCGTGGTCTTCGGCGGCGTGGCCGGCATCGAGGAGTGCGTGAACGCGGACGAGACGATCCCGGCGAGCGGCGAGGACTCGCACTCGCTCTTCGACATGTGGGTCAACACGTGTCCGTCGCAGGGCAGCCGCACGATCCGGTCTGAGGAAGCCGTGCTCATCTCGCTCGCGGCGCTGCGCAGCCACTTGGCCGTCAGCGGCAAGTGAGCAGGGCCGTGCTTGGTGCATCGCGGCGCAAGAGGAACGGGGTGTGCGAGATAATAAGAACCCATAGATTTGTTTTGTTTTTCACAAGCTGCTTGCGCTTTTCTATTGACGATGATGGCACTCACGAGGACTAATAAACTAACTCTCTCTCTCTCTCTCATGTGCGCTTACACTGTTGGCACGTCACGCTCGTTCGCGCACACACTTTTATATGGACGGCTTCTTGGTCGACGGACACTTCTTGTAGCAGTGGAACTGGCGAGACAACAGAGGCAAAAGCATGAACACAAGTCAGTACTCGCTCATTTGCAAACCACCACAGTGCCAGATACAATGAGCAAAAAAAAGACACACAAAACTCACCTTGCGCGTGCAGAGGATCGTGCGATTCTTGCCGCAGCAGCACTGCTCCTTGCAAACGGGACAGCCGTCCGTGAAGATCCCTTCGCCGTGCTCCTCGAGCATCTTTTCGGCGCACTTCTGGCAGAAAATGTGCGGACACTGCGGACACCGCACGTTCTTCTTGCGCAGGTTGCCGCAGCGGTGGCACGACGCGCGGTGGCGCACGAGCACGTCTTGGCCACCGAAGCCCACGCCGGCGCTCGCGAGCGTCGCCTCGAAGTGGCCGTGGGGCTGGTGGCTCAGGCTCGGCGCCGGCAGCGTTGGACCGAGCAGCTGCTGCCGCATCGCGTCCATGTACGTGTCGTTGCCGCCGGACATGGCGCCGAGATGCTGCTGCTGGTGGTGCGGCGTCACGGGGAACCCGCCGCCGTTGCTGCCGTGCGTCGGCAGCGAGAACGTAAAGTTGCCGGACGCACTCGCGGACGCAAAGTCTCCGCCAAGGTCGGACGAATAGAACGGGTGGCCGCCCAGCTGCTGCTGCTGCTGGGTCTGCTCAGGGCTCGCGTAGTGCCACAGCGAGTGCATGTCCTGGAAGCCGGAGACGGGCTGCACGCTGCTGCTGGCGTCCGTGAGCGGCCACGACATCGTCGGGTCTCCGCCGCGAGCGTAGAGATACTCGGCGTCGCTCACACTTAGCTGCTGCTGCTGTTGCTGCAACTGGTGCTGTCGACTCAACGAACCGCCTCCCATCATCATCGGCAGGGACGGATACCGCTGCTGGCTCGAGCCGCTCATGTCGAAAGGCGAGCTCTCGTGCGTCATGGACGACCGCAGAGGCGTGACGCCCATCGCGTGGCTCAGCGCCTGCTCGAGCTGGTCCAGGATGCTCTGCGCCTCGCTCAGCGACGACGGTGTCCACGCCGCAGCCTCACTCGTCTTGATCGCCTTGGGCGACGAGCTCCAGCGCCGCAGGTACGGCAGCGCGCGTACGAGTGCGTGCTTGTCTGGCTCGCTCACGCGTGCGCTCGGGTCCGGGATCAGAAACTGGCGCACGTAGAAGCAGAGCGCGGCCCAGAGCTGCGGAACCGCGTCTGAGAGCCGCCATCCGGTCGCGAGCGTGCTCTGCGCCAAGTACGGCGCCATGTGGTCGCTCGTCTCCATCTCGAGCACGCGCAGCTGGCCGAAGAGGCTCACGGTCATGCTGAAGAAGCCCGAGAAGAACGAGCAGCCGCGCTCCGAGAAGATCGCGTACATCCAGCCCGACGGGACGAAGAGCGTCGAGGCGTTGCTTACGACGCAGCGGATGCAGTGGTCCACGTGCTCCGCGAGGAACATGCGCGCGGCCGGCGGCTCGCTTGACCGCCTCCAGTCCTCGAAGCCGCGCAGGTTGTCCTCCGTGGGCGGGATCAGAAAGACCCAGGCGTCCCCTTCGGACACCGAGATCCACGCGCACTTCCCGCCGGGACTCACGGTGAAGTCCTGGAAGCTCCCGGGACCAAAGTAGGATCCGAACGTGTCCGGATTGCTCTCCGTGCTCTGCTGCTGCTGCTGCTGCTGGGATGTGGACGACGATGGGGACGAGGACGGCGAGGACGCGGCAGAGGATGTGGACGACGACGACGACTGGCTCGGCAGCGCAAAGTGCCAGTCGACCTCGGAGACCGCGACCGGCGCGGCCACGCGATGCCGGAAACTCGTGTCCTGGACGCGGAACTGTGCGTTCACTGGCGTGGTCTTGGCGTCCGCGAGTCGCGCGCTCCAGCCCGTGGCCGAGAGGTTGAAGCTCTCTTGGGACTCGACGTCCACGGACCGCATCGCGCAGTTGGCCGCGAGCAGCGCCGAGATCTCGGTCGCGCCGATGGCTGGGAACGGCTCTCGCAGGCGCGCGACGCCCCAGTTGTTCCCGTCCACGAGGATCGGCTCTTCGCACGACGGCGGGTGCACTTTGAAGTATCCCTGCGTGAAGTCCTGAGATGGTTGATGACACAGATGGCACACGACGCGCACATAACACAGTCCAGAATCAGTCAGTCGGCTACGAATTATTTTGGGTAACGTCACGCCACCTATCAAACATCATACAGCAGGAAACGCGCGAGCTGCACGCATGTGCGTTGCCATGCGCACGCACGAGCAAGAAAGCAAGCCGCACACAAGTACACCACGCAAGCGGCCCATACGCAAGTACACCCACGCAAGCGACCCATACGCAAGCACACAAACACACAAACACACAAACACAAAAAGAAACGCACCTGTGGCTGAAGCACGCGGACGCCCGACTTGGCGAAGAACCCGGTCTTGAGCGCGTGCCGAAACTCGTCCGCATTCTTCTTGTAGAGGCTGACGCCCGCGCCGCTGTGTCTGCTGCTGCTGCTGTTGTTGTTGCTACTGCTGCCGGTGGGTGTGGACCTGTCACTCATGTATTTGAAGTCGGCGCTGCTGTCGTACACGCTGCCGGCCGCCATCGTCTGCTGCTGTGGTTCGGCCAGGTACGCGGACAACGCGGCGCCGCCCCCGAGCTTGCTGTTGCCGCCGGAGCTGCACGAGTAGCAGGCGTACTTGACGATCTGCGTGGCGTCGCGCTCCGATATGTGGACGCACGCGCGGTGGAACCACTGCGCGCAGTAGTGGCACTCGATCAGCAGCTGCGGATGGCTGTTGAGCACCGAGTAGCCGCAGACATTGCACATGTAGCCATCCGCGTCCGCAGTGGCGGCCGACTGGTAGCTGTTGCTGTTCCCATTGCTGCTGCTCGTGTTCGTCCCGCCTCGGGTCGGGGTCGGCGTTAGCATCGCGAGCAGCATGTACTGATTTGAGATGTGCGTATGTGGCTGGCTGGTTGGCTGTGGCTGCTTTGGATTGGATCTGCCGGATCTGTCTGCGCGGCAGTTGCGTCGGTCGCGTGCGGGAGACTTTAGGGCGGAGCTGGGTGTGCGGATGTCGGCTGATCCGTCTTGTGTGGCACGCGACGAGATCCGCAATGAGAGAGGGCGGCGACCGCGACCGCGACGAAAAAGTTTGGCTTCGGATTTGGTTGCTGGCGCTTGGCCGGATGGGGGGAAGTTGCTGTGTGAGCGAGCGGTGGTCGTCCCAGTCTGTCTGACTGTCTGTCTCCAAAGGGGGAGGAGCGAGCGAGCGAGCGTTGGGTGTGCGAGAGACCGAGAGAGAGAGAGAGAGAGAGTTGGATGAGCAAGCCGCGCGCGCGGTCACCCTGATACGATACCTACGAGCGCGTGCAAGTGCAGGCGCACGAAAATTGCTGTTGTTGTCTTGTATGCGTGCGGGGAGATTGTTGATGATGAGGCCATCCGGTTGCGCACACACTCAGCAACAAGCGCCAGCGACAAGAGCAAGCAGCAGGATGGCGGCAGCGCCAGGAGCAGCTCGAGCAGGAGAGCAGCTGGGGACGCTCGCATCAGCCCTTTCGCGTCACTGACATATGAGCGGTTTGGCACGCGCACACACACATACACAAGCGCGCAGCTCACGAGCAAGTCAGCATCGGGTTGCTTGCTTGCTCGCGCGCGTCGTCGTCGTCCCAGCAAAGCGAACAAGACCGTTTCGGATTGCGTTCTTTTCCGTTGGGTTCACAAGTTGGCTCTGTCGCTTTTCGGCTTGCGAATAAATATCGCTGCGCGCGCGCTGAAGCCACAAACACCGCGTCCCACTGCGCGCAGAGAACGGCCGCGTTTCGGCTCGAGCGCGCAGAGAAAAGCCAGCTCGGCGCGCGGATTGTTGAAGCCCAGCAGCCAACCACGCCAAGCGCCGAGCGCTTTCGCCAATCTCCCGTGTTTGGCGGCGCCGACCTGCTGGCAGGCTGGCGCAGAGACTTGCAACGCGCGACTCGGAACGTGTTTGGTGTGCGCCGCTTGCCCGAGTTGCTGTGCGCGGCTTGCTCGCTGCGGCTCGCGCGCGAGGGTAACGCGATGCGCGCTTGCTTTTCCCCAACGCCGCATGCGTTTGTGCCGATTGGTAGCGTGTCTTGTTTTGCTGGCAGCCATGCCCATGTGCGTGCGCTGCTGGTTGCAGTGCTGCGAGAGAGAAGAAAAGAAAAGAAAAGGAAAAACTGCGTCAACAAGCGGGAGTGTTTGTCCTAATGGTCCATCTTTGATAAGCCAACGCAAACAACAAATTCGCGGCTGCCTGTTTTCTTTTGTTTTGTTTTGTTTTGGTTATTTGCTCGCTTTTGACAGCAAGCGCAAGTCAAGCCGCAAGTCAAGTGGACCATTCCGCTCTCACCTCGCGCGCTTCTTCAGCTGTCGTTCGAGCCCTCTTTCGAGCCCCCCACTTCCTCGTGAGCCGAGCTGCGGTGCGGAGAGGCTGTCTGACTGTCTCGGCGAGCACGATCTTCTTCCGCCCTCGCGTCACTTCTTGTCCGCTTCGGGCGGTCGGCGTTTGACTGAGCGGCCGCCCGCCCGCCCCGCATGCTGTCAATCAGTCAGTCGGTCGATATGGATCGCCGGTGTAAACATCACTGCACTACCAAAAGCTTTCAAATCAATTCCGCCTCGCGCATTTCGAAGTGGTGGGCTTGTCACCAAAAGAGACTTTTCGCGCTGCGGTCGCTTTCTGAAACACTTTCGGAAACAAATTCAACAGAACAGAAAGCTCGGCGTGACGACGCACTCGAGAGCTCCTCTCGCTTTACCACGGTCTCTGGAACTCCGAGCGTGTGGCTCGCAGCGACTGGCGGCTGAGTGTGTGCCGATGGCTCCGAGCCAACAACACGGCCATTTTTCGCCGCCGCCGCCCTGTCCCATCCCAGATCCTGGCAAGCGACATTCAGTCCGACCCGAGCGTCCGCAGTGCACAACCTTTGATGGACTCGCGTGAGAGCAGTTGGAGTCGGTTCAGAGCTCAACGACTGGGCTGCGCGGGGCAACTGTGACCGACTCGCATCTCCCCCACACAGCCTCGCTCGTCTGCTTGTTTGTTGTGTGGCTTGTTTGCTGCGTGGGTTAACTGCCGCAACCTTGCTGCTATTGCTGCTCTTTCGTGTGCGCGAGAGAGAACGCATGGAGAAGATTTGAGATGGATGGGTGGGTGGCCGCCTCGAAATATTGATGATGCCGCACCAAGCTCCCAAGTGCTTCAACTTGGCCCGACGCTGCAACGCGCACAAGAACCGCGCAGCAGCCGTCAGCAGCGAGTCGCTCGAGCCGCGGATTACGCCCCTCTTGAGGATCACGACTGACAGACGTGCACTCTCGCGTCCAAGCAATCAAAGCAGCGCGCGCGACCACAGCAAGCTGGCTCCGCGAGACATGTGCGCGCTTGCAGAGTCGGCGCAGTCCGAGAGGAGCATCCCGTGGCGACGCAACCGCTGCCGCATCCGACGACGGCCAGCGCTCCGCAATCACGACCGCGACAAATCGCAGCCAGCGCAAACCGCACGCAACCAAAAGCAGACACCGCCGATGTGCATCGCTGCTGCTGCTGGCGGTGCGCATTGCTGCTGGACGCTTTTGTCACATCTTCTCCTCATCGGCGGTGTTGATGGAAGGGAATCAGAAAAGTGAGCTGTCAAAGTCTCACTTCTTCGCGATCGATTAACTCCCGCGGGTCTTGTCCTCCAGTGATGATACTCGCCGCTCTTCCGCGAGCACTCGCGCGCCGCGACTCCCAGCTCGGACGACGCGGGAGGATGCGGCGGCTGATATTTCTCGCGCGGTCTCGTGTTCGGTGTCAAGCGGCGCGTGCTGAGATTTCCCGCTCGCTCACTTCGCAGGTCGTCCGTCGTCGTTCGCTCGACCGGTCGGCGTCCGTTTTTTGCTCGCTGGTGGACAATCACCCTTTTTGCTTTTTTCGGACATTTTGACGTTGCAATTCGCGAAAACGCAATGTGGAATTTTTAACGCCACTGCAAAGTGCTGACTCCTTTACGAGGGCTTCCTTCCCATTTCCATTTCCACCCCCGTCGCTCACTCGGCGGGTCGCCAGGTTATCCAGCCATGCGGCCGGACGGGTCCATGCGGAGGGAGGGGGGAGGGCTCGTGTTAACGGCCCTGGTTGCACCCGCACACTTCCCCAGCAAAAGGATCCTTTGGGCCAGCCAAATATTCACCACGCTGCCGCCGCCGTCGATGCATCAGCGGTATAACAGCAGTTTGTTCGCGAACTTGGCCATACTTTCTGTTGTCGCTTGTGGGAAATGAGGCTCTTCAGATTGCGATTGGGCATTTGAGAACGGGAAGCAATCAAGAGATTTTGTGTCTACTTCATTTCGAGGAGCGAGGGCAAGCGAAGGTGGCGCTGTGCAACATTGAGCGTCCTGGACGATAGCAGGCTGGCGAGTTGTGCCATTCGCATCAGCGAGCGAGTCGCCGGGCATCGCGAGCTGCAAGGTTTGTCCACGCAACCATGCAGTCTCAATTTACCGAATTGCCATCAAATAAAGCAGGATCACATTTCGAAAAAATGATTGTTTGTATTAAAGTGCTTTACGTCAATAACATGGTTTATTGTCTCGAAAACAACACAAAAAGCAAGAAGGCAAACCCATATTCGCGCTCGCGACGACCTGACTCCCTCCGTCGCTCTCTCTCGCTCTCTCTCTCTGCGCGACCGCCACGATGGGCCAGGCGGCGACCAAGGTGAAGGAGGCGCACACGCAGGCGAAGAGCAAGCCGAAGCAGACCCGCAGCGTGATGCAGCAAAAGATCAAGACCGCGGCCGCCACGGGCGTGCTCGCGCTGCCGGACCACAAGCTCAAGAAAGTGCCCGCGGAGCTGCTCGCGATGGCCGCCACGCTGCGCACGCTCGACCTCTCGAGCAACCGCCTCGAGGAGCTGCCGCGGGAGATCAACGCGCTCGCGGCGCTTCGGACGCTCAAGGTCGCGGCGAACGCGCTCTCGACGCTGCCAGACCTCTCGGGGCTCACGGCGCTCACCACAGTACGTCGCTCTCTCTCTCTCTCTCTGTATATGTAGCCATCTCTCTATGCATCCACGCTCCATTTACGTGCAAGCTGCAATGCTAACCGCATGAACTTGTACGCTAGCTCGTGCTGGACGGCAACGCGCTTGAGAGCATCCCACTGGCGCTGCCGCCGAACCTGACGAAGCTCTCGCTCAAGAACAACCGGCTGCGCGAGCTCCCAGCGAGCGTCACGCGGCTCGCGCACCTCAAGGAGCTCGACGTCTCGGGCAACCACATCGAACGCGTCCCGGACCACGTGAGCGCGCTCGGCGACCTGGTGGACCTCACCATCGACCAGAACGCCGTGCGCCAGCTGCCGGCGGCGCTCGCACAGTGCGCCAAGCTCAAAGTGCTCTCTGCGCGAGCCAACAAGCTCGCTGGCGGCGGTGCTGGTGGCGCACAGCAAGCCATTGCGAGCGAGATCCTGAGCGCGTCGAGCGTCCACATCATGAACCTCGAGGGCAACCCGATGAACAAGTTCGATCTGGAGGCTATGGACGGCTTCGAGAGCTTCCTGCAGCGCCGCACGCAGGCGAAGAACAAGGAGATCCACGGCGGGCTCAACGCCGACGTGAGTCTCTGCGGCCTCGACTGACCCGTCAAGGTACTTACGGACCGAACAACGGTGCTCTCGCTGCTGAGTGCCGTAGCCATTTTGCTGTGTGATCCATACACGCGCGCGTTGTGATTTTGTGAGCCGCTGCTTTTTGTTATCCTATGGCATACCGAGGTTCAAAAGTTCATGTGTGCGCTGTCTGGTTCAGCTGAGGCGCTTCAAGCTACTGCTGTTGCCGAGCAGCATCGCGCTGCGCGAAGACGACAGAGGAGGCGTCGAGGATCTGGCTCGGTCGCTCGCTCGCGTGATCAACACCTGCTTGATCTGCACGGGACGCACAGCCGCGACGACGGCAGCACCAGCACCGTTGGGACTGATGCTGCTATTGTTGCTGCGAAGGTGATCCTGAGAATGCTGTCGCTGCTGCTGCTGCTGCTCGCTGACGATGTCGCTGATGCAGCTGACGGCCATGGTCTCCAGCTGCGGGTCGCGCTTGCTCAGGTGCATGTAGATGTTGCCAGTGCCACTGCGTGGATGCGTCTGCATGTCGTGCACGAAGGTGTCCGAGCAAGAGCCCAACAGCGCGGCCAGCTGCTCGTGGTCGCGCTGCAAGTCGAGCTTGTCCAGCTGCGCGTATACGAGCGCGAGGTTTCTGTGCGCGCGCAGCTGACCCAGCGCGGACGGCGCGAGCGGCAGCGTCGAGAGCTTCAGGTCGCGCCGGTGGCACGAGAGCGCGTGGCCGAGCTGCATCTGTAGCGATGCGATGTTGCCCAGGTTGGCGTACACGCGCGCCTCAAGCTCCGCGTCTTTCTCCTCGAGCGCGATCGCGAGCGCCTCCTGCTGGCGGTCGAGCGCTTTTGCAGGCTCGTGCGCGTCCATGCAGAGCACGCCGAGCGCCTTGAGCGCACGCCCGCGGATCCGGCTCTCGCCTGCGCGCTGAGCAGCTACGAGGGCTTTCTCTTGCATGGCTTCAGCCCACTGCAGCTTCCCGTCTTCCTTGAACGCGATGCCGATGTGGTGAGAAAGCAGCGCCACGAGACCGTCGTCGCCTTGTGCGAGCTCCAGCGCTTCGGAGAGGTGTCCCGCGGCTTTCTGGAACTCGCATGCGCCGTAGAGAAGGAAAGCACCGCGTGCCAGAGATCGTGCGAGCTTCCACTGGGTCTCGACCGCCTTGGCGTCCAGCTCCGTGAGGAAGAAGCTCGAGATGTCGTCGTCGTCCCATTGGGACGCTTTCTTCTGTCTGCTGTCACTGAGGCTGTCATTGAAGACGTCGAGAGGATCGCGAGCTCTGGCTGAGTCCATGAGAGAATGGCGACTGCTGTTGCTGTTGCTGCTGCTGGTGATAAGAACCCCCGGTGCGGATCTGTTCCTCGAGAGCTCGTGAGGGTTCGAGTGCGACGCGATTGGGAGAACGGGAACCGACGATGCGGCTGTGAGTGCGGGTGCGGCGGGGGAAGGCGGTGTTGCGGGAACGATGCGATCGAGCGTTCGTCCAGACTGCCGAGAGTGCTCGCGTCTGGCGTATCGGGATCGCGGGCGGGCATTGAACCTGAAGTGCGAGTGACGAGCAGAAGAGCATTAGCATACCGATCTCGAGAGGAGGCGAGACAAGCGACGAACAAGTGCAGGAAAGAACGGCGAAGCCAACTCACACCAGCTCCTGGAGATTCTCGGATGAGCACTGGAGCAGCAGCGGCGAGGCAGCAGACACGGCACCAATCGCGAGTTGGTCGGTGCCGTGAGAGCACGGCGATGCACTCGAGTTTCTCCTCAGAACAGCAGCTGGAGCTGCCGAAGCACCATCTTGTAGCACCAGCTCTCTGTTCTCCGACTCGTCAGCGCTGCTATCGTTGTGGTAGAGCTCGAGCTCGCCTCGGATCGCTGTCCGGCGCGACGGCGGCTTTTGCAATGGCAAAGCCGACCTCTGCGTGAGCATCTGATGCGAATCGAGCAGCTCCGGAGCCTCGGCGTCGTCGTCGCCGTCGTCGTCATCGTCCATGTTGTCGCCATCGCTCGCGAGCGCATCTTGCTCAATATCCTGGATGCGACAGAAGCTCTTTTGGCGCGCGAATGCCTGCTGGGCTGATGGGGTTCGCAGTGGCATGTCGAGATCGCTCATGACTGCGTATTTGCTCGATGCTGCTGTCGGCACACAGGGCGGCAGCATGCGTCTCCGCGCATTGTTAGCCGCAGGGTGGTTGGCATCGCTGTTGTTGCTGCCTTGGCTCTGACTCGCTCTGTTTGCATTCGCCAGCGGAGCTCGGTGACTCTTTTGAGGCGACGACGAAGAGGAAGGACGAGCTGCTGTCGAGAGCCCGACACTGCTGGCATCCTTGTGCCCGCTGCTGCTGGAGTTTGGTCGAGGTCCGGAGGCTCGAGACACTGGCGATCGGTGAGGCTGCTGCTGCTGCTGCTGTTTGAACTTGGCGGATGGCGCGGAGGCTGCTTTGTACCGGTGCACCTCGGCGTGGAAGTTCGGGTAGAGCACTTTCGAGTAGTCCATCTCGATACTGTTTCTTCTGGTGTGGCCGAGCAATGTCGAGAAGCCTCCTGCAGCAGCGCAGCTCACGTCGCTGTACGCGCCATTCGACGGACAAATGCACACTGACGAGAGCGAGCGAGAGAGAAGAGAAGCGAGGCACTCGCTCGTATTCTCGTATTCTTAGCAGCCCAGCGCTTGAGTTCATTTTAGAATCGCAGACAGGTGAGTCTCAGTCCGCATTGTCTCGTGTGTCTGACATGAACATTGCTGTTGCTGTTGCTGCTGCTGCTGATATGAACCAGGCTCTCAATTGCTGCTCTGGTGGATGGATGATGTAGCTACCCCGCGAAGCTGCTGAGCGCCTTCGTGCTCGCCGGTGTGTCTATGAGCGCTCGCTTATACTAAAGGGAACGTGTGCTGGCGCTGCAGCGGCCGGAACGAGCCTTTCGTCGGGAGCGCGGCGCCGGCGCCTCCAGCTTGCTGCTGCACACTCTTCTTGCGCTTCTCCTGAAAGAGGCGGTGGAGGTAGTTGAAGAGCGGCGCGTTGTCGCTCGGCGGGTTCGTCGTGATCTCGAACGGCGTGAGCTCCTCGCCGTACTTTGCCACGATCAGGATGAAGTGCGTGTCCTTGATCTGCAAGAAGTGCCAAGAGAGATGTGAGCTGTGTGTCTCATAGAGAGCTGCGAGCACCATTCGCAAAGTCCCACCTCGCCCTGCTCGAGCTGGATGGCCGTGATCGTGCTCCAGCTGACCTTCTTCTGCGTCGAGAAGAGCAGCGGCTTCTTGCGCACGAACAGGAGCTCCTCGTCCACCAGGAACAGCGTCTCCTTCCGCCACTGCCAGAGAGAGTTCAAGAGCGCGAGATGCATCTTGATGCTTTAGTATTGAGTTGGCATCAAGAGGTGCCAGTATTTGGTATCAAGCACACACACAGCACGTACCCGCGTGTCCTTGGAGAGGCGGAAGATCGGCTTGCCCTGCGTGAGCTCCGAGCGCATGCGCTGATCCGTCACACTCGTCGTCACCAGCAGCTGCGGCGGCTCAGGCTGCACGACCTCTGCTTTCGCTGTCGGTGCTGGCGCGCGGATCAGCTCCGCGAGCGGCTGGAGCGGCTGGTACTGCCCTACAACCGACTTGAAGCGATCGAGCGCCTCGGGTTTGTACTCGAAGCCCTCGGACTTCTTGCGGCGCGAGTTGGCTTTCGCAGCGAGTGCGGCGATCTGCGCGGCGTTCGCGGACGGCGCGCGCTCCGACTGGCGGCGAGTCGGCGGAGACGAAGCTGAAGAAGGCTCGCCAGATGTTGGGTGTGTTGAGAGCAGCGCGTCCGAGAGCGCGTTGATCAGGCTCTGGCGCGTCAACTGGAGCGCCGGAGCCTCCGACTGGTCTTGAGCCTGCTCGGAAGCTGGCGGTGACGCGGTCGGAGGCGTGTTCCGGTCGGTGATTTCGATGCGCTCGAGGTACACCTCGATCTCGTTCGCATTGTCCGGCTCGTTCTCGTCGTCACTCTGCTCGTCGATCACCTGGATGCGTTCTGCCGCCTCGTCGCGATGGCTGCTGGCAGGCGCAGCAATCGGCGCGTCCAAGATTCGCTGTCCGCAGCTCTCGAGCGAGGAGCTCATCGTTCGACTTCGCTGCTGACCACTGGCATCGACGTCTCCTGGAGCGTCGGGATCGCTGTCGCTGCCGCTCTGGGACGAGTCGAACGGGTGCGGCTTCATGATGAACGCCTGCGGCAGCGCGATCGAGAGCACGCTGTCGTGGTCCGGGATCGCGTCGAAGTGGATCGAGTCGTTCTCCTCTGCCCAGACGTCGTAGAGCTGGTCCAGCGCTGAGCGTTTGGTCGCGAGGATCGGCGCGATGCGCTCGCAGCTGCCTGGCAGCGGAGGCAACCCGAGTCCGCCGGCGCTCGTGCGCTCCCGGAAAAGCTTCTTCGCGAGCTCTGCGAACGCGATCGCGCGGCCGAAGCTGCGCGTCTGGTGCTCCACCTCAGCTGAGAGCAGGAACGCCTGCGCCTTGTGGAGCTTGCCAAAGAAACTCGCGAACGCCAGCAGCGTCTTTTCCTGGTGGTTTGGCAGTGCCGTGTCGGCATCGGACGACGCGCTGCTGCAGCTGCAGTTGCGCAGCAGTGCCGCCTCGAAGATCTGGAACGACGCCTGACAGCCGCCGTGGAGCTTCACGAGCACGGACTTGCTGTAGTGCTTGTCGAAGTGCAGCACAGCCTTCACGATTGACAGCTGCTGCGCCTGAGAGAGAGATCCGCACACAGTGCTGTCAGCACCTCTGTATAAGAGATAGCACTCTCTCTATGCTAAACAACGTACAATGGCGAGGCAGACTCCCTGCATGCTCTGCAGCACGTCCAGCGAGAGCTCCGGCAGACTGCTCGGTGGCTCGCTGCCGTCCATCAAATGCGTGTTCATGAGCTCGAGGATGTGGTCGAAGATGCCCGCGGCGTCCAGGCAGAGCGCGGCGGCCACGGGGATCTTCTCGCGGTCGCGACTGCGCGTGATGCACTTGGCTTGGTTCAGCAGCAGAATCGCGCGCGTGACGAGCACCATCGGCAGCTCAAAGAGCAGCGCCATGTCCTAGCAAGCCGTACGTCATATTATGTACTCAGCGCCTGTCTCTCCGCAGCAGAGAACACGAGCTAAGACGTACCGTCGGCTCGGACGTGAAGCAGCTCTTCCAGCGACACGAGATCGCTGGCGCCGGGTGGAACTGCATGCGGTAGGCAACAGCCAGTCAGCCATCGTCTGCTTAGAGCTCGCTGGCAGTCACATCAATCACAGCGCACCTGGTCGGAGCTTAGAAGCCGACTGTACTGCTTGCAGGTCTCGATCGCCTTGAGCAGTTCGTCTTCGCGGCTCGGCTCCAGCAGTTTCAAGCGGTTCTTGAGCTGTTCACGACGGCACACACCAGCACACGAGTGAGCTCATTCATCAAGCATCAACCAGCCACGCATGCATCGTGGTGGCACGCACCAGGAGGCGCACGTCCGCCATCTCGGCGCTCAGCAAGGACGGCTCGCTCGTGGCGAGCGGTGTCGCCGTGATGCCGGCTTTCATGTGCGGCGTCGGCAGCTCCGGCGTGAACCAGAACGCCTCGTAGAAGCCGTCGCGCTCGAGCGACGCCATGAGAGAGAGAGAGAGGTACGGCGAGTGTCGTGTGCGTAGGCGTCCTAAGGTGCGAGAACTGCGACTGAGAACTCTCGTAGCGCGAGCGACGCCGTCAGCGCACGTCGCGGAGCTGCGTGGTCGCGCGCGGCGCCTCCATTTAGCCTGTGGCTGTCCGCTCCGAGGTCCGATAAGAGCAGGGTTTGTCACACGAAGTGTGCACGATGTACCCATTTGTGCTGCTATTTCCAGCTGCCTCATTCCAGCCAATCAAGCTCTGCGCGCATGCGTTTCTGCCAATCAAGCTCCAGCAGCGGAGTTGAAGCGCGCGCGCAAAGATACGCGGCGCGCGTTTTTACGAGCCTGGCGCGTAATTACAGAGGGGGAGCGAGCATCCAGCAAACGCACAAGCAGATCCCGTCCGCTCGTTCAATCCGAAACAAACCGCAAGAAAGACCCAAGAAGCGACCAAGATGCTCGCCCTCCGCCGCGCCGCCGCCGCCGCCGCCCAGAAGCGCGCCGTGCTCTCGACCTCCTCCGCCATGCAGAGCGCGTCGTTCTCCGCCGACCTGTTCAAGGACAAGGAGCGCGCCGCTGAAGGCGCCTACTTCAAGTACGTGCCTGTCTTTGATTTGGATGTGGTTTGCTTTGGTTGGGAAGATCTGGATTGTCGTGAATGCTGACGTGCTGCCTCGCATTGTGCTGCTTGCGGGTGAATTTTACAGCAAGGAAGACGAGAAGGCGCTGCGCAAGCTGCTGAAGAAGCTGAAGGGCCAGGCTGACGTGGTACGTGCTTGAGAAGCGAATCTTGTGTATTTGTGTGTCAAGTCGTGGTGAGAAATGAGAGAGAGAGAGAGAGAGAGAGAGAGACTGACCGAGCTGTGTGTGTGTCGCTGCTACGTCTACAGAACGACGCGCCAGGACTCAAGGACCACGTGAGCCACGACGTGAAGGGACTGAACAAGATCGACGGCTTGAAGCTGACGGAGGAGCAGATCGCCGCGCTCCTCAAGTGGAAGCACGACCACTAAGCTCGCTGTCCAGCGTCCAGGCTGCGAGCGCTCGCAAGGGTGTGAAGAGTGGTGGCTGGTTCAGCGACGCTCTGCAGCCAACTTGCGCGCGTCTGCGAGTGAGTGAGTGAGTGAGCGAGTGAGCGAGACGTGCTTCATTCCCCGTGTGTGTGTGGAATGCGTATGCTCTCTTTTTTCTCCAGAAACAAGTGAAAGGTCAGGAAATGGAGCACGAGTCGACCAGCCACAGCAGCAGAAAAAGCAAAATAATACTATACCAACGCCGAGTACACCCACCCACACACAACGATGACGCCACTGTGTTCGTGCTTGCCTGTCCATAGCGAGCAGTGGTGTCCGATGCATGCCGACTGCGTCTCAGACAGGATGAGTGACTACCGTGCAGCAGCGCGATCGGATTGCGGCTCCTGCGCCGACCGTAATAGCTCAGCTCACTTGGCTCGTGTATGCTCGCGTCGTGCAGGAATGATGGTGTGTTTCTGGAGGCAAAGACGGGTGCCATCCACCATGGCACCGTCGGCTTCAATATGCACGGTGCCAGCGCGTGTCCATTGCGAAAGCTTCTCTCCAGCAGACACTCGCGCGCACGCACAATCTCCAAGCCCCTTGAGATGCTCGCTCTGCGCCGCGCTGTCTCCAGCACGCACGCCCCCGCCGCTCGGCAGAGCGCGAGGTCGCTCTCGACATCCTCGTCGTCCGAGCAGCAGGACCCTGAGCATCCTGAGCAGCAGCGAGCCACAGGCGCGAACAAGCACAAGGCGCGCGAGAACCGGCAGCGCGTCGCGGAAGGCGCGGTTCACGCGGCCGCACCGGCGCTGAAAGGCGTGGCAGATATGTACACGAAGAAAGGTCGCGCGTCCGAAGGCGCCTACTTTGTGTGCGTTGTTGTTGCGTGTACATGGCTAGCGTACTCGCAGCGATGCGCGCTGCTCTTCGGAATATGGTACTGACTTGCTTTGTGTCTGCTATCGATCAGCAAGGAAGACAGGGAGGCGCTGCACAGGTTGGTGAAGAAGTGGAGCGACGAAGATGCGAAAGTGAGTCACTGCTGCTCTATTCGCATGCTATTCCGACAACAGAGTGCTAATCGCTCGACTTCTGCCTTCGGTGCACGCGTGCTACAGCGCGGCAAGTCTGGCAACTAGCGCACCCGTCCTGCACAGCACTGTGCCACAACACCTGCAGCAGCGACATCCGGCCACGCGATTCCAAGAAGTTTCGTCGCTCCCGAGTCAGCCACGGCTGTCACGGATGCATCCTTTTGTCTTGGACGCCTTCTCTTCTTGTTTCTTGGTTTAAATAGTAGAGATCGCTTTCCAGCTTGCGCCGTGGGTGTTGTCGTCGTCGACTCTGCGATACTTCTGCTTCTATCGCGCGCCTCAGTTATTCTCGAAGTTGAAGATCTCGGTTTTGATCTGCGCAGCAAACACAGCCAGCATGCGTGAGCGAACAGCATGCTCACGAGCCAGCAGACATCCAGCAACAGTGCGCACCTTTTCCAGCTCCGCCGCGATCTCGTCGCGCTGGGTCTGTGCGGTTTCCAGCAATTGCTTGACGCGTTTCTGCGGATATTGGAGCATTGAGGAAAGTTGCACGAGGTGTGCGCGTGAGGGACAAACTCAACATCGATCGACATCCCAAGCACAGCGCAGCAGCAGGCTGCAGATCCGTAACGCAACGCACCATCACGACGATATTGGAGTTGACCGTGACCTTGGCCGAGTACTCGCTCACGTCGCGCTCGGCGTCCCGCAGCGACTTCTGCAGCTTGTCGCGGATCGGCAGCAGCCGCAGGTATGCCGGGTCTGTCTTGTACGACGTTCGCGCTGTCGTAGCAACAGGCACACACAACACACAACACACCAATTTCAGACGCGTCAGCAGCTTGTCGACAACGCGAAAGCAAAGAGTCGCTATAACGAATCGCACCTGGCGCTGCAGGCTTGGTCTCCATGTCGCCGAGGATGTCGTCTTCGAGGTCGTCGACGTCCTTGTCGTCGTCCTGGGACGCCGTGGGGCTCGCGAACGCGGGCGAGCGCTGCGCCGACTCCTGCCCCGCCTGCGACTCGCCCTCCGAGCCAATGTCCGTCACGATCGGCGTGTTCACGGCCGACATGCCCGTGTCGCTCATGCTGCTGTTCAAGAGCGAGAGCTTCGCCTGCTTCTCCGGCGGCTCGGACGACAGCTCGAGGTACTCCGGGTGCTGTCGGATCAACTCCATCTCGTCCGTCACCACCAGTCCATTGGGGAAGTTGCTGTCCACCATCCAGTCGTAGAAGTCCACGAGCTCTTCCTCTAACAGTCGGAGAGACACAACAACAACAGCAACAACAACATAACAAACATCGTGAGAACACAAATAACGATATCCGAGCCTTGGGGTGAACTCAGTGCGCGAGACGTACGGACATCCTCGATGACCCCGCCCTGGATGATCTTCACGAGATCCTCTTCGACGCGTGCGACGTCGTTTTTCTATACAAAAGTAGACACGCACACTCGTCAGTATCACATACCACGAGCTGATTTGATCCATCACAGCTGTACACCATGAGAAACAAGCAAGCGAACGCACTGGGAACGGCGTGTGGCGCTTGGTCTTCTCGAACTTGCGCTTGATGACGTTCGTGTTCGGGGGCGTGATGCCGTTCGGGACCTCGTCCTGCTCCTCCAGCGCCGCCATCTCTTCCTCCTTGTCCGTCACGACGAAGATCTAAAACACGGAGAGAGTGCGAGGGCGGTGAGAATGCCGACTGGCGTGCGAACGCAGCGCAGCACGGAGCAGCGCGAAATGCATGCAGGCGCCGCACCTGTCCGATCTCGCCGCTCTTGTAGAAGAAATTGTCGTCGTACGTCTTGTGCGTCTCCAGGATGCACGGCAGCTGGGCTGGAACCACACGAAAGCAGAGCACGCGAAAGCAGCGCGAGTGAGCAGATGCCAGCGCGTACACGCACATGTGCACGTAGCAGCCACTCACCGATCTTGGACGGGTACTCCTTGCCGTTCACCACGAGCTTAAAGTGCTTGTTGTCAGCTGCGCATGCACCGCAATCTCAGCTCAGCTCCATCCACCCACCACTCTCCTCTCACAGACAAACAGAGAGCGACGCACCGCCAGAGATCATCTCCACTTTGCCCACGTCGCCGGTCGCGATGTACTTGCGCACCTCCTGCGCGAGCTTCTTGGGCACCTGCAGCAAGTACTGCTCCATCGCGCCGTCCTTCTTGGCGTCGAGCTCGTGCTCGTCTCGTGTTCGTGCTCGTCGCTGAGGCTTTCGCGCTTGAATGGAAAAATGCAACACCAAAAGACGGGTTCGAATGCGAGAGCGCTCTATTCAACAGAGTGACTGTATGCGTTTGTGATTCGATTAGTGGCATACAAAAGCGAGCTTACAAGTCGAACGCGTGTTCTCGATTCGTTGCGATATTATCAGTCTGTCTTCATGACCATCGCCGTCGCTCGCGCAACTCGCAGCCCACCCGTGATCGTGACGCCGAGCGCGCGCTTCTCACCGCTATTGCCCTCGAGTGAGAGGAAGACGCGCGCGCCGTGCACCGCGGCGGCGTCGCGCAGCAGCTTGCAGCCGCGCAGCGTGATCTCGTTGTACGAGAGGTCGAGGAAGCGCAGCGCGCGGGTCTGCTCCACGCACTGTGCGAGGATCGCCACCGCCTGGTCCGACTTGATGCCCGTGCACGTCTGAGCAGAGCCATCCAGCAATACAACACGATCGTAGTAAGTCAGGCACATGTATGCATGCGTGTGTGGACTGTGCTGCGGCGCCAGCAGACACACCGGACACACCATTTCCAGGCTCTCGATGGTCGCGCTCTCGCCCAGCGCGCGGTACAAGTCGACGACGCCTGGCGGCTCTAGCGCGCAGTGGCTCTGGCAACAGGGCAACGCAACGCAACGCAGCTACACCCATTAGCGCGCATGCAAAGTAAGTATGCAACAACAGCCGGTGCAATGATGACACTGTACGCACCAGATCCAGCGTTGTGAGCGTGTGCGTGAGACGCACGAGCGCGGCGATGCTCGCAGCCACGTCCGAGCCGCCGAAGCAGTCCTGGAAGAGCGCGGTCGCGATACTCGGGTGCTTGTGCAGCGCGCGCACGACGCTCACGCCGGCGTGCTCGTGCATGCGGTTGTCACTGTAGTTGAGGTACCGAAGCGACTTGTTGTGCTTGAGTCCGATCGCGATGTGCGCGTTGCCAGTCTCCGTGAACGCGTTCGACGCGATGTCCAGGTGCGTGAGCGTGTGGTTCCCTGCGAGAACCTGGGCGACGTGCTCGGCCGCCTGATCCGAGATCCCTGTGTTCGCCAGCAGCAGCGTCGTGAGCGTCGTGTTGAACGGGTCGGGATTGCTGAACACGTTCGCCTTCGCCGTGGTGTGCGGCAGCGTCTTGGCGATCGTCGCAACGGGCATCTCCGTGCGTCTCCGATGGTGGATCTGCGTCTTGAGCAGCTCTTCTTCGGTCACGACCTTGGGGCAGAGCGATGCCAGGAGCTCGTTCGCCTTGTGTGCGCCGATGTCGTTGTGCGTGAGCCTGAGCTCCTGGAGCACGCGGTTGGCGCGCAGCGTCTTGCCAAGCCACGGGTGGACGCCGTCCCTGCCGATGCGGTTGTGCATCAGGTCTAGCACGCGGATGTGCGTGTTGTCCGCCAGCGCAGTCGCCAGGAGCGTGGAGCCGAGCGTCGCGATGCAGTTGTAGCTCAAGTTGAGCTCCGTGAGGCAGCCGTTGTGCACGAGCGCGCCGGCGAGCAGACTCATCTCGCTGTCGTGGAGCTGGTTCCCGCTGAGCGACAGGATCTTGACAAAGCACTGTGGTGGTGATAGCAAGTGAGTCTTGCTGGGTCCGAACGAGAGGGAAGGCGAGAATGCGACTGAGTGCACATACGTTGCCACCGAGACCCCGGCTCAGGCGCACGATGGCCGAGTGGTCGAGCATGGAGCCGCGCAAGTCGATCTCTCGAGGGCGATCGCGCTGACCGTTGATCCCAGCGTACCCCGAGGCTTCGTCGTCAGGGTCTGGCTCGGCTGTCGGAACGAACGACGCGTCCGCAAAGTTGCCCTGCATCAGTGAGACTCGTCAGCATGGAAGGCAGACTCATGCAGCGGCTGTCTACCGAGCGCGAGGCTGTTCTACCTCGTGGTCTCTTGTGACATTGTGGCTCTGAACGACACAGAACGTGCCGGCGAGTGAGAGTGAGTTGGATATTGCACATGTGAGCCGTCGTATCGGTTGATGGAGGCACTGACTGATAGATACGCTGTGCCGCTCGAATGACTGCAGATCACCGTGCCGTCGTAGCTCCGCATGAGCATGCATCTGACCTGAAGAGCGCAACGCCAGCAGTGTAAGATGTTTCACCAGAGCCTGCCACAGCTTCGAGCGCGTGAGTGAGTGACTACCTCTCCGAAAGGCGTGCGGATTGGCGCTTTGGCAGGGATCGACGTGGCCCACTTGTGTGCGCCAGGGTCGTAGAACACGGCATCGCGACTCGCGACGACCTGGAGCGCGTCCTCCACCGCTGAAGGCACGCACAGCGTTACGACACAGGCTCTGCGTGCTGCTGCAACACAGACTGTCCAAGCCAAGCAGCCGTACCTGACTTGATGGGCTCCATGCCAGTCGCCACTGCGAGACAGAAAAGTCGAGCTCCTGAGCTCAAAGCGTGTTGGAGAACAGGGAGATCGAAGGGCATGCAGCATCTTCGTGTGCGAGTCAGCCAGCGAGCCATCGGCAATCTGATCCATGCTGATGCGGCAAGCAGTTTTGTATTTATAGAGCTGTGAAAGGATCCGAGTCTCCTGCTCTCATGGACTCGGAGGAGGAAGACTCTGGAGCTCGTGGTCGCTGCGATGGACGAGCGCGACCTTTACGCGATGGCTGGACGCTGGAGCGGACTCTCTGTGGAAATGAGTCCGAAGAGCTCCTGAGCAGGGCCGCCGCCGCGAGCGATGTTTAGGCGGGTGCGCGCAATCTCCTGCTCTCGTGGACTCAACTGGATGGAGACGAGAGAAATCAGGTGTGTGCGTGTGCGTGCGGAGTCCTGGTCTGGGTGGACGCGCGCTTTTTCTTTCTGTAGTCGACCAGAAGAGCGAGACCGCATGGATGCACACGAGCACGAAAGAAGCCGGCCAGCAGCACCGCAGACAGCGATTTTTTGACGAACCATCCGCTCGCGATGCTTTTCGGCAACATGACATCGCTCTCCGGATCGTTTTCTGAACATTCTGAACTTTTGCGCCACAGTGGGACCGCTCGTCTTGTTGTTCGATGCAAATGGCGTTCTGCATGGATTCTCTCGACGCAGCCAGCGCGGATTGAGCTGCTGATCACAGCGCTCCGAGCGCGGCTGGCTGCGACCAGCGAGCGGGTATGGACGCACGCGCTAAAAAGCAGGCAGCGCGGCTAATTTTTCGCGAGCGCGAAAGTCTCGTCACGACGGACTTTTACCAGTAGAGACCGCGTATCGTGCTTCGTTGAGGCGCGGCGCACAGTAATGGACTGCGCGAGGACGCCGATTGACTGTGCGTGAGCTCGGAAGGCGATCCATCGACAGTGAGCCGCGCTGCTGGCTGTCTCACGTCAAGGATCGCAGCGCGCAGACGGCAGCAGGTGGTGCGCGAAGGCTGGCATTTTCCCTACAAAAGCCAAGTCAGCCAGCATGGCGCTCCGTTAAAACCGCCAGCTGGCAGCGAGCATGCACTTCTCGGAAAGCGGATGGCGGATATGAGCATGCGAACAACAGCGCTGGATACCTGCGTGAACATGCGCGCCGCGATGCGCATCAACCGACGTCCAGTTCCGCATTTTCCGCAGAAGGAAGCGCCGCCACGCAGCCTCAGCCTCAGCAGCAGCAGCGCTCGGCGGGTCGACCACTCCACGAGTTGCGCGCCAGAGCTCACGCAGAGACGCACTCGTAGCTCTTCACGACACACCTTCGTATCCACCCGTCCAACAAACCCATCACTATCTATTCCGCCACGCGAGCAAACATGCGCTACTCCAAGTTCGCGCCAGACCTCACACCGATCTCCGAGACGGGGCTCATGGCGAGCCAGATCACCGAGAAGAGCGCGCTCAAGCAGCTCGAGGGGCTGCGCTCGCGCTCGGGACGCTCCATGTCGACGCCAGGGCCGTCCAGCAGCAGTAGCAACAGAGACAGTGGCTTGCTGCAGTCCGGCAGAGTGCGCCAGCGCTCCGCCACGGCGTCTGCGCAAGTGATGCACCCGAACGGCCAGCCGGTCGTGGACGAGAAGTACGGCCGCACGATCCTCCACAACGCCGTGCGCAAGGGCGACCTGGAGACCATGCGCACGGTGATCGCGCAGCACCCGGAGCTGCTGCGGTATCCGGACAACCGCGGCAACCAGCCGCTGCACTACGCGGCGAACGCGGCAAACCCGGACGGCGCCAAGGCAGCCTACCTGCTGCTCAAGAGCGGCGCGTTCGCCAACGCCGTGAACGACCGCAACCAGACGCCGCTGCTCGTCTTCGCGATCTCGACCGAGGACGACAACGACCTCATCCCGCGCATCCTGCTGCACCACAGCGCCAAGCCGAACGTGAAGGTCAACAGCGACTACCTGCTGCCGCAGTACGTCGCGTCGCGCGGGCTACTCAAGATCGCGGCGGCGCTGCGCGAGTTCATGTGAAGAGGAGCCGGAGCGTGTGGCGAGCGTATGTTAAATAGACGAATGTATCGTATTGTAGAGCTGAACCGTGTCAACGAATGTCAGTATGGCTCCTGGTGTCGGGGCGAACGAGTGAAGACGACGACGGGGACGGCGTGAGTGGCGAGACCGAAGCCGACATCGCAGCATCTGACAAAGCGGACGAGGTCGGAGCTGCATCGGCTGAGTAGGCATACTCTGTCCTGGCGAGTATAGAGATCGCGCTCGGCAGGGCGCCTTTACCTGGAGGGCGGGTCATCGCCGACGGCGCTGAGGAGGTCCTGGCCAGCAGCTTTGTGCGGAGGGCTCCTTTGTTTTCCAGCGTTGCGGCGAGCGAGAATTTGCCACAGAGTCTCAGCGCGATCCCCGTGCAAGCGAATACGTTGCAGGCGAAAGAGAAAAGCGGTATCGATAAACGCAGAGAATACTCCTCATTTTGATCTCTGGTCTTTTCCCGTTCTAACACAGACAAGTTGCAATTGATCAAAATGAGGAGTATTCTCTGTGTTTATCGATACCGCTTTATCGGATTCCACACCCGAAGTGACCATCTTTCTCCGCGCTGCCTCGCGGCTCTGCAGAGTGACAGTCACGATGACGGCATCATCGCGCGGGCAGAGAAAAGCCGGCTCAGAACCGGTCCAGCGAAGGCAACAGCTGAGTGCGCTGCCGCCGCTCGCAGAGGCTCTGGACCGAAAAGCGTTGGCGCTCGGACTCGCAGCGCTGGGTCGTGTGTGCGGCCGCACTCGCAGCGAGCCGAGGTTGGATGCGGCCGCGCTTGGCGCTGTCTGTCGTCCCGCGCAGGCGGCCGCTCGTTCATCTCAAACCGAGGTTTCCGGCCCTGAACGCGCGCATTCACTCTCCTCGGAGGCGAGCCGCATTCCTGGGTGGCGTGCGGGTTGTTTCTTCCGACCTTTCGCGCGCGCGCGAGCCACTATCATTTTCGCTCACCAGCCAACACGAAGAGAAGATGCGGCTGGCTGGCAGGCGCGCGCTCCGGTCGTGCAAGCAGGGCCGCGTGTTCGCCTTGAGCTCTTTGCACGAGCTGTTCTGCATTCGCGGCCTGCACGAGCTGTCCGCGCCGCGCGCCGCCTTCCGTTTTTTAACACGCCTTTGCGCGTCTGATGAGTGGACTTTTGGCACTTTTGGCGCTGAGGGACCTCTCGCCGCGCTTTCGCCTTTTCGCGGTTGGTGGTTGCTCGCTCGCTCGGTTTTAAAATGGGGTTGACAGCTTGCGTCATCCGCGAGCGATTGCATACAAAACCCAGGTCAATCGGCACGGGATGAGGTTGGAAAACGCGGACGAACGAACCGCCTGGTCGATTCTGCCTTTCGGTCCGTCTCCAGCCTTCAGGCTTCAGCCGCTGCCCAGCTCACTCTTGCTTTGGCTGTCGGCGAGCCACACGTCCGCGTCCGCGTCCGTCCGCAGCTCCACCCATCCACGGACCGCAGCAGCAAGAACCACCTAACTAACCAAAAGCAGTACGCCGCCATGGGCTTCGTCACGGTCTCCAAGAGCGAGGAGAAGAAGCCGCTGCTCAATGGCGCGGACTACGGCTCGACGGCGCCGCTCGGCGCGCTGCACGCGGGGCTGGGCGACCGGTACCCGTCGCAGAACGCGACATGCGTCTCGGCCGCGCTCTTCTCGTGGGTGAACCCGGTCATGGAGCTCGGCAACGCGCGGCCGCTGCAGCACGAAGACCTGTACCAGCTGGACCCGGCCAACCGCGCGCACAACGTCTCGGACGCGTTCCAGGCAGCGTGGCGCGCGCAGGCGGCGTCGCCGTCGCCGTCGCTCACGTGGGCGCTGGCGCAGACGTTCGGCGGGCAGATCGCCAAGGCGGGCGTGCTCAAGCTCGTGCACGACTCGCTGCAGTTCGTCGGGCCGCTCATGATCAAGGACATCATCGCGTTCCTGAGGGACCCTGCGGCGCCGATGAGCCAGGGGCTGTCGTACGCCGGCGTGGTGTTCGTCGCGGGCGTGATCCAGAGCTTCATGCTGCGCAACTACTTCTTCCACTGCTTCGAGTCCGGCATGCGCGTGCGCAGCGCCGTGTGCACGGCCGTGTACCAGAAGTCGCTCGTGCTCTCGGCCGCGGCACGCCAGAAGAAGACCACGGGCGAGATCACCAACCTCAT
Organism: Globisporangium nagaii; assembly: GCA_023335995.1. NCBI lineage: Eukaryota > Oomycota > Peronosporomycetes > Pythiales > Pythiaceae > Globisporangium > Globisporangium nagaii. Next base: position 26,515 of record JAADWH010000224.1, read on the forward strand.
GTCGATCGACGCGCAGCGGTTGCAGGAGCTCTCCACGTACATCAACAGCGTCTGGTTCTCAGTCTTCCAGATCGCGGTGTCATGCTACCTGCTATACCTACAGATCGGCGTGGCCACGTTCGCCGGCGTGGCCGTGATCGTGCTGATGCTGCCGGTGACTGCGGGCATCTCGAAACTCATGCGCCGCCTGCAGCTGCGCCTGATGAAAGTCAAGGACGAGCGCATCAAGATCTGCCACGAGGTGCTCTCGGGCATGAAGGTGATCAAGCTCCAGGCGTGGGAGAACAGCTTCACGACGCGCGTGATGCAGTTCCGCCGCGACGAGCTCAAGAAGCTCGAGACGTACATCTACGCGCGCAGCGCCTCGGTCACGCTCTTCTCGGCGATCCCGTCGCTCGTGACGGTTGCGTCCTTCCTCACGTACGTGCTGCTGGGCAACACGCTGGACGTGGGCACGGCGCTCACGAGTCTCGCGCTCTTCAACATCCTGCGCTTCCCACTCTTCATGCTGCCGCAGGTGCTCAACTCGATCGTCGAGGCGAGTGTGAGCGTCGACCGTCTGCAGTCGTACTTTCTGGAGGAGGAGCGCGAGAAGGTCGGCTCGGGCAGCCTCACGGCGGTCGGCATCGCTATTCAGGACGCGGACTTCATGTGGGAGACGACGATCAAGCAGGACGAGGTCACGGACGACGGCACCGGCGACGCCAAGGAGGACAAGGCGCTGATCCCCAACGCCGACTCGGCGGTCGAGTACAACGTGCCTGTGCTGCGCAACATCAACCTGCACGCGACGTCAGGCGACTTGCTCGCGATCGTCGGCCACGTCGGCGCCGGCAAGTCGACTTTGCTGAGCGGTATCCTGGGCGACGCGCGCTGCAGCCGTGGCAGCGTGGCGCTGCGCGGCCAGGTGGCGTACGTCTCGCAGCAGCCGTTCATCCAGAACGCGACTGTGCGCGAGAACATTTGCTTCGGGCTGCCGTTCGAGCAGGAGCGATACAGCGAGGCCGTGCGCGTGAGCTCGCTGCGCAAGGATCTGGCGATCCTGCCTGGCGGCGACATGACGGAGATTGGCGAGAAGGGGATCAACCTGAGCGGCGGGCAGCGCACGCGCGTCGCGATCGCGCGCGCCGTGTACCAGAACGCGGACATCTACATCCTCGACGACATCCTCTCGGCGGTGGACAGCCACGTGGGCCACGACATTTTCACGGACTGCATCAAGGGAGCGCTCAAGGACAAGCTCGTGCTGCTGGTGACCCATGGTCTGACGTTCCTGAGCCAGTGCGACACGATCATCGTGCTCGAGAAGGGGGCGGTGGTTGAGCACGGCACGTACGAGGAGCTCATGAGCGAGAAGGCGGGTATCTTGACGGACTTGGTGTCCAAGTACCGCGAGCAGGATCAGCACACGACGACGATCGAGGAGGTCGAGGAGGAGATCATCGCCGAGCAAGTCGCGGCTGGCGTCCACAACCCACTGGAGGACGACGACGAGGAAGTGCCGCTCGAGGAGTATGTGAACCGCTCGCGCACGTCGTCGATCCGCAGTGACATCACGCACGAGGGCGAGCTCGGCGAAGGGCAGCTGATCGTAGACGAAGACCGTTCGACGGGCGACGTGGCGTGGAACGTGTACAAGGTCTGGATCAACGCATTCGGCGGCATGTGGGCGGGTGGATTCCTCATCCTGGTGTTCATCATCACGCAGGGGATCAACCTGTCGTCCACGTGGTGGCTCTCGTACTGGTCGGAGAACTCGGAGGCGAACAAAGACTCGCAGATGTACTACGTGTACGTCTTCATGATCTTGAACCTGGCGTACGCGGTCTCGCTCTATTTCCGCGCGATCAGCACGTACACCGGCGGGCTGCGCGCGAGCAAGAAGCTCTTCCACGAGCTGCTCGCGCGCATCATTCGCGCGCCGACGTCGTTCTTCGACACGACGCCGACGGGCCGCATCGTCAACCGCCTGTCGAAGGACGTGTACACGGTCGACGAGAGCATCCCGGCGACCTGGAGCATGCTGCTGAACACGATGATGAGCGTCTTCGCGACGCTCGCGACGATCTCGTACGTCACGCCGATCTTCATGGTGATCCTCATCCCCGTGCTCATCGGCTACTACACGTCGCAGCGGTACTTCATCAAGACGTCGCGCGAGCTGCAGCGTCTGGACTCGATCAGTCGCTCGCCGGTGTTTGCTCTGCTCTCGGAAACGCTCGACGGGCTCCCGACCATCCGTGCGTACGGCGCCGAGACTGCGTTCGCGCGCAAGAACGAGGACCAGCTGGATCGCAACCAGCGCGCGTACTTTCTGAACTTTGCCGTCAACTGCTGGCTCGCGCTGCGCCTCGAATTTGCCGGCACGCTGATCGCGTCGTTCGCTGCACTGTGCGCCGTGCTGGCGCACAACCCGAGCACGACGGAAGGCGCTGCGTTCGCGGGCTTGGCCGGCGTGTCGCTCTCGTACGCGTTCAGCGTCACGCAGTCGCTCAACTGGTCGGTGCGCATGATCAGCCAGCTGCAGACGCAGATGGTGTCGGTCGAGCGCATCAAGAACTACTCGGAGATGGAGATCGAGCCGGCGCTCACGAGCGAGGGCCAGCTCGCGCCTGCCAAGGAATGGCCAGCGAGTGGCGAGATCGTGTTCCGTAATGTAAACCTGCGCTACCGCCCAGGACTCCCGCGAGTGCTGCGCAACCTGTCGCTCTCGATCAAGCCGCAGGAGAAGATTGGCATCGTCGGCCGCACTGGTGCCGGCAAGAGCTCGCTCGTCGTGGGTCTGATGCGACTTGTGGAGCTCGACTCGGGCTCGATCGTGATCGACGGCGTGGACATCAGCACGATCGGGCTGCACGAGCTGCGCGGCAAGATCTCGATCATCCCGCAGGACCCGGTGCTGTTCTCCGGCACGGTGCGCAGCAACGTGGACCCGTTCGACCAGTTCAGTGACGAACAGATCTGGGCGTCGGTCAAGCGCGCGCACCTGGGCAACGCTGTGACGGCGCTGGACGGCAAAGTGGACGAGAAGGGCAACAACTTCAGCGTCGGCGAGCGCCAGCTGCTCTGCATCGCCCGCGCGCTGCTCAAGCGCTCGCGCATCATCTTGATGGATGAGGCGACGGCGTCGATCGACACGGAGACGGACCGTAAGATCCAGCAGAGCATCCGCGAGGAGTTCAAGGACTGCACGTGCCTCACGATCGCACACCGCATCAACACGATCATGGACGCCGACCGCATCCTCGTGATGGAGAAGGGCTCGGTGGGCGAGTTCGACACGCCGGCGGCGCTGCAGAAGAAGTCGGATGGCTTGTTCAAGTCGCTCGTGTCGCACTGGCGCGACGAAAACTAGGCGGTGGCAAGAGAGAGAGAGAGAGAGAGAGAGAGAGAGAGAGGATAGTGGCGTCGAAGCGTCGTAAGTCGTACTGAAGAGTCTCGAAAGTACCTGCATATCGCTACATGTGGTCGTCTGCATTCCTAATCCACAAACAGCCGAGCCGCAAGAAGGGCTCACCTTATAGACCATTACCACCGCGCCTTGTCGTCGTCTTCTTGCTGTCTTGCGCGATGCGAAAAGGGAAGCGAGCGTGCTTGTGGAGGGTGAGAGATAGAGGTTCTCGACCAGTGATTTTGACACAGAGCGATGGTCAGTTGAAGTTGCCTCGACCACCACTCTGAAATGGCTGTCAAAATGCTCTCTCTCTCTCTCTCTCTCTCTCTCACACACACAGCTGCTGTCTCTCTACCGATTCGCCGCGCGCCAGCCAATCTCCTCTTCGAGTGGGTACACCGTCGCCCTCGAGCCCGCCGCGACGCAGTTTACCTGAAACCAGCCGCCCATGTCTACCGCCGCCAAGTCCACACTCGCGTCAGCACTCTGCGCCAGCTGCGCACAGAGCGGCGTGCCGAACGCTCGGATCTGAATGAGCGCGTCATGGCTCATCGAGGCGTCTTGGCGCGACACCGCTGGGTCTCTGCTGCGGTATGTTGATGGGAGCTCCGAGACGCTCGAGCCGATGATGCTGAGCGTCGCGAGGTGCGTCAGGTTGCCGACGCTCTGTGGTACGCTCTGCAGCGGGTTGTGTCCTAGCATGAGCTGGTAGAACTGCCGATTCACGAGCAGGTTGTCAGGGACGCTGCGGATCGCGTTCCCTGCGAGCGACAGCTGCTTCAGCGGAATCTTCGCCAACGGCTCGGGGAATGCGTCAATACCTGGACTGAGCTCGAGGACGAAGATGTTCACATGCGACCACTTCTCGTGGACGTCGCTGGGTAGTGCGGTCAGATCTGTCCCACAGAACTGGATATCGTCGACACTGGATGGGAAGTCGCTGGATAGCAGTCCTTGCGGGATCTCGCTCATGTTGGTGAGCGAGATGTAGATGAGCGTGAGCTGCGGATGCGTGTGCTGAGTCAGCGCAGCGTCGTCTCCCCACTGAGCGAGCGTGGCGTTGTGGATCTTGAGCGTCTGCAGCCCCGAGAGCGACTGGATGCTCGCTGGCACGGCCAGCGCCGCGCAGTGCGACAAGATCAGTCCCTTGAGCGCCTTTGCCTCGACGCTCAGCAGCGCCGTGTCAATGTCTCCCAGAGCGCCGGCGATGCCTCGCTGCGAGCAGCTCACTTCAAGCACCACGCACGTGTACTTTGCCGATCCCCAGGGCCGCATCTCCAGCAGACAGCCTGGGTCGTGGCCGCGAGTGGCGACAAACTCGGCGTGGATGTGAAGTCCAAGGACGGCTGCGCCGGTGCAGAGCAGCACGGTGTCAAAGAAGAGGCGGATCTTGCCGCGCGGAGGCGGCTTCTTCTGCTCCACCGTGGTGTTTGCGACCACGACTGGCGCTGCACCGGTGGCAGTTCCATTGGCGCTCGGCTCCACTGCGTTTGCCGTCGTCGTCGTCGAGCGGACAGTCGGGAGCTTGAACGTGATCTGCCGCTGCAGTGATCCCGTGCGCGACACCTGCAGTAGCATCTGCATGCTGCGTAGCTGGTACAGCAGCGCGAGTCCCGGCAGCATCTTGGCGACAAAGTCTGTCCACGAGGTGACGAAGATTTGCGTGTTCTCGGCCACGGCGTTGACGAACCACTGGTCGCGGTAGTAGAAGATCGTCGGGAACACGCCGTACTGGAGATCAATGTCGCGGAGGTAGGGGAAGAAGATCACGGCGGGGATGAACATGCCGTACACCACGTCCAGGAGCGAATCCACGCCGTGCTGCACGAGCACTTCGAGCGCCGGGTTGCTTCTGCGGCGCTCGTGGCCGCCTCGAAAGGCGCAGTGCAGGACTGGGATGTACCAGCAGTTGACCACGACCACAGCGACCATGAGCCGGTTGATCCACGGACGAGCGACCAGGTGGCTCAGCTTGCCCGCCTGGAAAACCTGGAGCGCGACCTCGATAACCGCGAACACCTGCACCAGGTACAAGCCGCGCTTCTCGAGCTTGTCAAAGGCGGCGAAGAGCATCTTGAGCACGCGCCAGGTCTCCCGGTTGCGTTTCTGCACGGCCGCGAGCGCAGCTTTCTTGTCCGGGCCGTCGAGCCAAATGTCCGGCGAGAACACAAGCTCGCGCGACCGGAAGCTTGAGATCAGCGCGTTCGCGACCGCGACCGTGTGGCAGATCGCGATCGCGCTGCTTGCGACCTCGACGGGCGTGAAGAAGTCGAGCGCCGGCGTCCCGAGGTAGCTCAGCGTCGCGAGCTCGCTCGGGTTCTTGTCGATGTGCGCGTACACGGCCGCGTAGCCGTAGAAATAGAGCGCCACGAGCGCGTGCATGGCCACGACGACTACCCAGTACGCGCGCGCGAGCGGGAGCGAGATCTCGGAGCCGCCAAACGTGCTTGGTGGCGTCTTGGTGTTGTTGTTGTTCGGAGATGCTGCTGCTGGGGCGACGCGGCTGGGACTGGGAGGAACCAGCGCGAACGGCAGCGGGCTTGCGGTCTCTGCCATCGCTCTCGTGTACAAGCTTCCGCGTGGTGAGCGTGGCGTGATGTCTTCTACTGACTGTGCAGCGCCGCTCGGTCTTCGCGAGCGAGTCGTCAAGCAAAAGCGCGAAAGTCTCTAAGCAGGGTTGCAAATATACTTTTGATTCTGGTTCGCTCTATTTTCTGTCGCGATCGCATCGCTAGAGCGTGACTCGGTTTCCTATCGCGCGATGCTCATCACCAGCGCGGCTGAGATGTGGTTATGTACGGCAAGTAGTTGTCTCTGCCTGGTGGTACGGCGCTGCCTGGTACGGCGCTGCCTGGTACGCTCCTGTCTGGTACGGCGCTGCCTGGTACGGCGCTGCCTGGTACGGCGCTGCTTGGTACGGCGCTGCTTGGTACGGCGCTGCTTGGTACGGCGCTGCCTCACCGTTCTGCACTGGCGTCGCGATGTCAGCGTCGTTACCTTTGCCAGGCGTCAATCCCGCTGCTGCCGCCGCCGCCGCCGCGTCTTGCTGTTTGCGCTTCTCGTGGCGCTGGGCCGCTGCGATCACCGACAAGACGGAGGAGATGATACAGATGATAATCACGAACACGTTGCGCACCACCTTGGTCGATGACGTCGAGACATAATAGTGGGTTTGGTCGGACGGAGGGATCGGGGCGTACGGTTCGAACGGGGTGTACGGGCTGTACGTGCTCTTGTAGCTGGGAGCCGCTGCTGTGGTGTTCATGCCGAAGTACACGCGCGCATTGTCACTGTCGTGGCCCGTCCAGTCGTAGAGCGAGGCGCTCACCGGCGGCGGGTTCGTCACTACGTTGAGTGCGCAGTCGTCGCCATCTTGGCAGTAGACCGTGATGTTGGCGAGCTCGTGGTACTGAATGTAGAGCTTGCTCAGGAACGCGGTGCCAAGGTTCCAATCCGAATCGCCAAGGAGCTCCACCACGACCTTGCTCGGA
>JAADWH010000225.1:0-33225 GCA_023335995.1 Globisporangium nagaii
GTTCACACGGTCGTACGCCTTCTCAAAGTCGATCATGGTTCAATACGCCTTGCACAAGATGGCCGATCGAGCGGCTAACATCGCCATGGATACAGCGGTCTCGCAGCAGACGACAGCGGAGGACGAGCGACCGATCTTCTCGGAGCTCGAGCAGTACCTCAACAACGACGTTCGGCAGTGGATCGCAACGCACGCTGCAGCGGTAGGAGGAGCCACGCCAGAAACCACATCGACACGAGTATCGCAAGAGATAGCACTTGCACTCCGGACTGGCATCAGTCAGCACGATCAACAGGGAAGTCGGGATCAATAGCGATCTCTCTCCTGTAGCATTGCATATTCAGTATACGTAGTATAGGACAACAGTATGACCATTAGAGACCTCCAGAAGTATCTCAATGTACCTCACCTTCTCACCTCACCTCACCGCTTCCAGGCTCAAGCCTAGGTGATCCATCCGCCTGATCAAACGAAGCAGCTTTGCTCGATCGAGCCTGCACACACACACACACACCAAGCGTGTGGAGCTCAAAACGATGCGGTCTGAAGCTGTACAACGAGACTCGCACGCGCGAGCTCCTGGAACAGCGAAAACCAAAGCGCGACTCGGAAGTCGAAGCGGAGTCCTCGGCAGAAGTCGCTGCCTGGCGACGATGCAATCACTCTGAGAAGAGAACTCGCCGGGCTCACCCGGAAGTCTTGAGCGATGAGTAGTGTGTCAGTCCGTGATCGAGATCTGAAGAACGGGCGATTCCTCCGCGAGCTCTCTCGAGGCATCGAACGACGAATCCGACGCCTCGAAGCATGGAGTAAATTGCTTCCACTGCCTGTGCTGCTGCGCCGATCGATCGACAGCAGAACCAGGTTGCCGCACTTGCTCTTCCTCTTGGAACCTCTGCTGCTCCTGCTGCTGCTTCGAATGCTTTTGTATTGAGCCCTGTATGTGCGACACATAAGCGATTCGGCACAGTCGACAGTGGAGTTTCCAAAGCGCCAAACAAAGGCCCTGATTGGACAAAATCGGCTGTCGGATACAACAGCTCGTCGAATACAACTAGCATTCAACGGTACACTGATGAAGTGAAGCTCGAATTCGGCTCATGGATCCATTTCGAATTCCGAGTCAAAGCACCGAAACCAATCTGTACGCGACGCTCATGAGCGCCTCCAAGACGGCTGTCCCGGACAACTGGGACGCGACGCAGCTGCCGTCGCTCCAGGGCAAGCTCGCGATCGTCACCGGCGCGAATTCGGGCATCGGCTACGAGACGGCGCTCGAGCTCGCGCGCAAAGGCGCGGACGTGGTGCTCGCGTGCCGCAGCGAGGAGCGCGGCAAGGCGGCCGAACAGAAGATCCGCGCCGCGCTCGCTGCCGCTGATGGTGCTGCTGCTGCTGGCAGCGTGACGTTCGCGCAGCTGGACGTGAGCAGCCTCGCAAGCGTCCGGGCGTTCTCCGAGCGGTTCCTGCAGACGCACGACCGCCTGGATCTGCTGGTCAACAACGCCGGCATCATGGCCGTGCCGCACGCGCTCTCGGTCGACGGCTACGAGAGTCAGTTCGCGACGAACCACCTGGGCCACTTCGCGCTCACAGCACAGCTCTTCGCGCTGCTGAGGAAGAGCGCAAGTGCGTCCGGGGACGCGCGCATCGTGAACGTGAGCAGCAACGGCCACCGCCAGGCGCTGTTCTTCAACGAGGACGCGATCATGGCGAGCGCGGACAAGTACTCGCCCATCGCGGTGTACGCGGACACGAAGCTCGCGAACATCCTGTTCACGAAGGAGCTCGCGCGGCGCATCGAGGCTGCGGGCGTCCAAGGCGTGATCGCGACGGTGGCGCACCCGGGCATGACGGCGTCCAACCTGTTCACGGCGCCGTCCACGACGAACTCGTTCTTCTGGGGGCTGCCGTGGAAGGTGCTCGGCCTCTTTCCCGTGCTCTTCCAGTCTGCGACCATGGGTGCGCTTCCGACGCTGTACGCGGCAGGCGCCAAGAACGTCCAGAGCGGCGACTACTTTGGACCGCGCGGCATGCTGGCGCTCTGGGGGTTCCCGATTCTCGAGCAGCCGTCCAAACAGAGCGAGTCGGAGAGCGCGGCTGCGAAGCTCTGGACGCTCAGCGAGAGGCTCGCGAACCTGTCGTTCCACATCGAGAAGTAGGCGGCGGGAGGCTGGTGGTGCGGAGCAGATATATATGTGTTCTAGCACTTTGTGGCGTTGCTTGTTGTGAACGTGCTGGCGAAGCTGGGCTTCACTCATGCATGAGTACAGAACTATACATCCGAGCACTCTGCTAGCTATCACAAATCGTTTTTTAATCGTACTGCTTCTCTTCGCAGTCCTTGCATACAGATAGCCCTTACAGCTGCTTGAGCGTGCCGGCACGCGCGCGTGTCTCGATCTCCTGGCCCTTGAGTCGCATCACCTTGGAGGCCGTGGCCGCGAGCTTCGTCATAGCCGCATACTGCGCCTGCGTGAGCTCGTGGCTCTGCATGTCGAGGCAGCAGACGGAGCCCACGACCGTGTTGTCGGCGCTCACGATCGGGAAGCCGCAGTAGAACTTGGCGCCGAGGTGCTTCACCGGGATGAAGTTCTGGAAGCGCATGTCGGCCTCCGGGTGCGGCACCACGAGCGGCTTGTCGTCCAGGATCGTGTGCGCGCAGAAGGCGTGCGAGCGCGCGACGTCGAGCTGCTGCAGTTCCGTGCGGTTTGCGCCGAGTACGAGCTGCGCCTCGTCCGTGATCACCGTGATGAGGCTCGCGTAACAGTTGAGCTCGCGCGCGGCCAGCGACGCGATGATGTTAAACTCGTCCGCGTTGCCGATCTTGTCGAGGTGGTTGCGTTCGATGGTCTCGAGGCGCTCGGACTCGTTCGCGGCCAGCGGCCAGTGCGGCACGGCCTCGCCTGGGTTCTCCGCGGGGATGTCAATGTTGTACGTGCGCGCCTCGGCGTTCGCCAGCACGCACTGCTCGAGCGGCAGCTGATCCACCTTGAGGTACGCGTCGAGCGCGGCGTGGTACTCGCTCTCGCCGCTCTGGTCCGTCAGTGTGTCCACCCCGGCAGCCTCGGCTGAGAACGATGAGCTGCCCTGGCGCGCGCGCTCGGCCTCGTGGCCCACGAGGTGCTTAATCACGGACTTGAGCGCCGACATCTTGTTGGCTCCCGGCGCGGCGCGCAGCGCGTCCTGCAGGTAGTTCGCCATGGCCACAGACGGCGACGGCAGGTTCGGCGGGTTCGGCTGGATCAGCGGCGCGCCGAGTGTCTGCGCCGTCACCTGCGAGTAGTCGCAGCACTCGACGCTCTCCAGGCACCGCGAGCACACACGCACGGTCGAGAGCTGGCCCTCGCGCGTCTCCACGTTCTGGATCGACCAGTCCTTGTCGCACACGAAGTAGGCGCAGAGGTAGCAGCGCTTCTTCTTCGAGAACAGGTGCAGACTCTTGGTGCAGCAGATGCAGCGCGAGTTCTTGGCCGCGAACGCCGTGCGGTCGGCGAACGTCTGCGCGCCGAGGCGGCGGCGACGCACGACATTCGGCAGTTGCGTCGCGCCTTTCGCAAGGAACGCGAGCCTCGAGCGCATCATGCTCGAGCTTGCCTTGCCGCGTACGTCGCCGTTGATGTCGTTGTACTGGCCGTAGAAGAGCACGCGCATGAGGTTCTCGTTCGGGACTTTCTCCACGAGGTACCCTGCCACGAGGTCGTGGATCTCTTCGACGCGGTCGCGGTCGTTCGTCTTGCCCGACCGCAGTTCATCCTCGGGCAGCGAGCTGATCGTGATCGTGAAGCCGTCGCCGCCGCCCTCGCGCAGTTCCTTGCGCCGGAAGTGCTCGAGGTAGCACCACTGCTCGTTCTTCGCCAGGATGTTGGAGCGCACGAACGTGCTCGTCTTGACCATGAGCTGCTCGTCCAGGGACGGTGTGCTGCTAGCGGCGGCGGCATCGTTCGAGCTGTCGCTTGGCACGGTGTGCACGTTCGAGCCATAAATAAAGTCCTTCTTGTACAAGCCGCGCATGACGGCATTGTAGTCGCCGTCGCTCGCCGGCCGCAGGATGTTGACGAGCTCGGCGACGCTGCAGCGGATCTCGCCGGCCGAGAGCGCCTCGTGGGCTGTGCTGCGCACGATCGCCGGGTGCTCGCTGCGCTCGATCTGGCGCTGGAAGAGCGTGAACTTGTTGCTGCTCGCCTTCCACTTCCACTGGCTCACGGACAGGTCGACCAGCGTGCGGAAGTCGATCGCCGCGCGCGTGTCGGCCGCGAGCTTCCGGAGCTCCTGGTCGTGCAGCAGCACGCGCGAGCACTCGGGGCCGTGCACGTGCGCGACGCCGCTGCTGCCGGACATGCTCGCGCTGCTGTGGCGGCAGAGCGTGGCCGTGCGCGTGGGGAACCGGGCGTCATAGGCGGCGGTCGTGGCGGTCGTGCTCGTCGAGATGCTCGACACGTTCGAGTTCGTGCGCGCCTTGCTGCGCTTCTTGTCCAGCGGCGAGGCTTGTCGCAATTGCGTGGCGGTCTCAGGCATCGTCTCCGAAGCGAACGCACTGACTGGACAGGGTGGAGCTGAGTGAGTGAGTGAGTGAGTGAGTGACTGGATCGGATCAGGAGATCTGGCGCTGGTGGTGCAGCAGGTAGGAGGTAGCTGGCGAATTGCAAAGTGAGTGAAGCGGACAAGATGCGACGGACGTGGGCTGTCCTTTCGGAGACGAGAGCGGCAGACAGGACAGGCGCTTTGAGTGGTGACTGGCAACTGGCCACGTTGACGCCTCCGAGGTCGTCGGGAGAGAGCGAGCGAGCAACAGGAGCGAGAGAGAGTGAGAGAGAGATCAATTGAAGCGAGCTGGACGGAGAGGGAAGACAGAGTAGGCAATTGCTGATGACTAACGCCACGTGTTTAACAGGAGGATGCGTCGAAGGAAAAAAGATCCGAGCTGCTGACGGATGCTGCTCACTCAAGGTGATCGACTCTGCTTCCTGCTTCTCTGGACGCAGCACAGCGACGCGATGGATCGCCCCGCGTATAGAAACGAGACTTGAGCAGCTAAGCGCGTCTTGAGTCACGACGTTTGCGCTGCGTGCACGGCAGAGCAGCCGTGCGCCGTGCATGAGCTCGCCAGCTTGGTTTTGGCGAGGCATTCTCGCGGACGCGCAAAGCATTTCAACCATAACTGCATGCGAAGCGAGAGGTTGCCTATCATGTTTCGGAGGCTGTGTTAAACGAGAAACCCTCGGGAACGTATAAACGCGAGGGATGGGCGCGCAGGAACACGGCCGAAGGAAAAACCAGAGGTGGCTTCACAATCTCGTCTCTTGCTCGTCCAAACTCGCTCGCTCGTCGTATGAGCAAACAAGGAGCGCAGCGACACGCAATTAAACACACGAAGCGCAAGTTGCGCTCCTGCAATACGCGCACACAACGCGCACGCAGCAGCGTCGCCAGTGGCGGGTCCAGTTCGCTGAAATGCTTTTACACGTGAGCACCGGTCGCCAGCGCTACTGCTACTGCCTCGTGGTCGAATGCGTGCGAGTGCTGGCGACCAGATCACTGCTCCACTGTTCGCAGTTCGTGGGTCGCCACCGGAGAGCCACTGTGTGATTATGTCCGCCTCGGCAGCAACCTGTTTCGCTCTCAGCGTAGAGTCTTGAACGACATGCACCAAGTCTGGCGGTTGCTGTCGCAGTTACACCTGCTTTGCCGCTGCAACAGAAAGGGGAAAACGGATCATGTAAGTATGAAGAGAGAGAGAGAGAGAGAGAGAGATTAGCTACACCTGCCAGAGCGCTGGTCAACATCAGTAGCCGACTGACCGCGATGTATCGCGAGCAAGCAGCGCTCTGCGTCGTTGGAGCTGAATGATTCGTCGAGGCTCGCAGCTGTCGGACCCTCTCGCTCGCTCGCTCGCTCACGGGAAGCTTAAAGGACACACGCACGCATACAGCAGACAGCTCGCAGGTGGCGCGAGTGTTCAGCATGTTGCCAGGAGCAGCAGGCAGCTGGTCAAGGAACGAGATCCTGGCGACCTGGCCCAAACCTGCAGAGAAGCGAGCTCGTCGTAATAGAATTCGCCTGGAAGCCCTCGCCATCCTGACTCTCTCTGACTTTTTCCTTCTTTTCCGTCTCGTTTATGCCCACAAACCTGTCAGATCTTATGCAGAACTGACATGCGTGCAGAGAACAGCCGCCACTGTTGCGCTCGGCGATACAGAACAAGACCGACAAGCACTCCGCAAGGTCAGGCAGAGCTTCGGGTGGCCCACCAGCGTGGCTCACGCACAACTAAGAGCGACACGTTCGCACTACCAACGGCTCACACCGCGCCTGCAACGGACTGCGTCGAGTCCACCATGGCGCTCTCTGCTCAATGCTTCGCCGATGCAAGGAGCCGACACCAACGAGATGTCGAGGCTAGAAAGGCATCCAGGTCGGGCACAGCAAAACACAGCTGACCCTGCTCCTTTCCATCGCCGCTGTGTTGCTCCGTCTTGCGTATCGTTTTGATCTCTGCGTGCGCGTGTGGAGACCGGGAGTGTTGTGTAGCTGGCAGGCGAGCCCGCTCCTGTGTGAGACTCACATACATGCTCGCGGCTCATATCAGAAAGGGCAGCGAACCCCAGTCGTGGCGACATGAACGGCACACGAGCGCACATAAACAGCAAACAACCACGCCGGCTTTCTCTCCTCGCCACGCCACGCGACGCCATGACGGAACGAATGGAGACGCTCGCCGCGCGCTTCTTCGATATGGAGAACCTCCCCGATACAGCTCATATTCAGCGCCTTATCCTATCCGAGAGCACGCATAAAATACCGAGTCGCCTTGGTCGCGACAATACTCAATCACACACTGCGTCCTATTGCTGCTCGCCTTCTTTCAATTCACTGCACACTGGCGGCCATGGCCGCGTTCTCCTGGCTCTTGAGGCGCACGACCTTGGACGCCGTCTCGGCGAGGCGCTTCATCGTCGCGTACTGCGACTGCGTGAGGTCGTGCGTCTTGGTGTCGAGGCAGCAGACCGTGCCCACGACGGCGTTCGTGTTGTCGAGGATCGGGAAGCCGCAGTAGAACTTGATGCTGTTCTGCTTGAGCGGCCCGATGTTGGCGAAGCGCACGTCGGCCTCCGGGTGCGGCACGAGCAGCGGCTTGGAGTCCATGACCGTGTGCTGGCAGAACGTGTGGTTACGTGGCATCGAGACCTGACGGAACGCGTCCAGGTTCGACGCCAGGATCATCTGCGAATCCTGGCCCACGATCGTCACGAGACTCGCCATGCAGTCGAGCTCGCGAGCTGCGAGAGTGCAGATGATGTTGAGCTCGTCGGCGTTTCCGATGTTGAGCAGGTTGCCCTTCTCGATCGCAGTCAGACGCTGCGCTTCGTTCTCTGGGATCGGTGCATCGGACACCACCTTCATCGGGTCCTCCGATCGAACGTCCTCGGGCGGCTTGAGTGCGTACGCGCGGCTCTCGTTGTTCGCCAGCACGCACTTCTCGAGCGGCATGGGCTGCACCTGGAAGTACTTGTCGAGCGCCGAGATGTACTCCTTCTCGTCGCTCAGGTCGTGCAGCACGACCGAGCGCGAGCGCGCGATAGGGTCGTTGTCCTCGCTGAGCCGCTGCTCCTCGTTCACGAGGTGCTTGATCACGGCCTTCACCGACTCCTTCTTCAGCTCGCTCGAGTCGCGCAGTGCGTTCTGCAGGAACGTCGCGAGCGCCGTGCCGGCTTTGCTCGCGCTAGCCATGTCGGGCTGCACGCTTGCCTTGCCCAGGCTCTGTGGGGTCACCTCGGCGTACTCGCAGCTCTCGACGTTCTCTAGGCACCGCGAGCACACGCGAATGGTCGTGACGTGACCGTGGCGCGTCTCCATCTTCTGGATCGACCAGTCCTTGTCGCACACGAAGTAGCCGCAGAGGTAGCAGCGCTTCTTCTTCGAGAGCAGGTGCAGGCTCTTGGTGCAGCAGATGCAGCGCGAGTTCTTGGCCGCGAACGCCGTGCGGTCCGCGAGCTTCTGCACGCCGAGGCGGCGGCGGCGCACGACCTCTGGCAGCTGGCTCACGCCTTTCGCGAGCGCCATGATGCGCGCCTTGGTCATGCTCGCGGACGCGTTGCCCTTGATGTCGGCGTTCGCACCGCTGAAGTTGCTGTGAAAGAGCACGCGTACGGACCGCGTCGACGGGATCCTTTCCACCGAGTACCCCGCCACGACGTCGTGCAGCTGGTCCACGCGGCCGCCCGTGTGTTTCTTCACCTTGCCGGCCGTGATCTCGCTCTCATGCAGCGAGCTGAGCGTGAGCGTGAACGCGTCGCGCGAGGCCTCGCGCTGGAAGTACTCGAGGAAGCACCACTGCTCGTTGCGGACGAAGATGTTGGAGCGCACGAACGCGTTCGTCTTGACGCTCAGCTGCTCCATCGGCAGCGAGGACGACGAGCCGTCCTCTGCTGCCGTTGGGTCCACCTCGCTCGGCGCCACGTGCACGACCGAGCCGTAGATGAAGTCCTTCCTGTAGAGTCCGTTCATGACGGCGTTGTACTCGGTCTCCGAGGACGACCGCAGGATGTGCGCGACCTCTTCAATGCTGCACGGGATCTCGCCAGCCGCGAGCACCTGGTGGGACGTCGCCGAAGAAGAAGAAGAAGAAACCGAGGAGGAGTTGGAGTCGATGTCGCGCGTGAAGAGCGTGAAGTCGTTCTTCGAGTCCTTCCACTTCCACTGGCACTTGGAGAGGTCCGTGAGCTGCTGGAAGTCCACGCGCGTCTTGGCGTCCTGTGCGCGCCGCAGCAGTTCGTCGTCGTCCAGCAGCACTTTGCCCGACGGCCCGCCCACGATCGGTCCGTCGAAGCTCATCGAGGACGACGAGCGCGACATGGAGCTGCTCTCAGCTGCGTCGCGGTCGAAGCTTAGCGTCGTGCGCGTGCCGGTGGTGAGGTTGCTGCCTGCGCGCTCCTTGGTTGGCTGAGTGGCGGAGGAGTGTGTTCCGTGTCTGGAGTCCACGCCTGGCATCGGTATGTGGGCTCTGGGCTGGCTGGAGCTGAGAGAGCTTGGGAATGAGAGGACGCGGGCTTGAGTGAAGCTCGGTGAATTGAGAAATGGCAGACTCGATGGGAAAGGCGGGAACGCAAACGCACAAGCCAGCGAGCGAGCTTGGTCCGAGGCTTCGGGTCTCGTCACTCTCTCGCTCGACTGCTCGACTGGCGCCAGTGGCTCAGAGCAAACGCATGGCGAGTCGAGGCGCAACTGACTGGGGATAGAGCGCCGCGCAGCAGCTATCAACGCAGCAGACCAGAACACCAACGAATGCTGTGATCGCCGCACACGGCCACGGACGTTGCCAGCTGGGATTTTTCTACGGACACAAATGGAACAAAACCCGCACATCGCACCGGGTTAGAGAGGAGCAGGCAGTAGAAGACACACGACACGCCACTTCCGAGAACGCGACTACACCGGGTTTCTCAGGCAAATGGGGCGGTAAATCCTTTAAACGGGAGGAGAGGAGCCAATTCTGGACGCGACTTCAACTCGCTCCTGTGCTTCGAGTTGAAAATGAAAAAGCTTTCACGCCACCCACTTCGTCCCAATCCGAAGCAGCTCGCGACTGCTGAATATGCATTCCTAGGACCCGCCACCGCCGCTGCCTGGATGTGTGCTTGGATTGCCACCTTTGCTGCATGCAGTTCCCACCAGCACACCCATGCTCGCGGAGCAGGTTTCAGCGAGGTTTCTAAAAGGAATGTGCCAACACATCCCGTGCTCTCTCTCTCTGAAGAACCTTCGCCGTCGATCGGCGCCAAGCGCGAACGCGAGAAAAAGGTGCCGACGACGAGCGAGCGAGCGACCTGGCGATCGCAGGTAGACCTTCTGTGGTCGAGAGCGTCGACATCGGTCCTTGTCGGCGTTCGTTTAACAGTTTGAGCGTCGATTGCTAATGTGCGCTTGCCGTCGTCTGAATGCGGATCGCGAGTGCTGATCTCGATGGTGCCGTTCAGTGGATCACCGTCCACTGGCTTTCTACGCCAGTGGTGCACCTGCCACGCGCCAGTGTACATATATCAGCGCACTCGCTTGTCGTTTGCTTGTTTGCGTGGGTTTCGCAGTCGTCACTCGTAAATCTCCGGCAGCACTCCAGCTTTCTCTGCATTCGCGAGGTCTATGTGCTGACTTTGCGATCCACCTTGCTATCACGACGCGACAAGATCACTGGGCACCGAGCCGAGCGGCAGTATGGCACCCAAGGTGGCGCACCACTGAGCTCTAGCCGTTCGCCCCGTACTATCCCTCACCTCGATGCAGTAACTAGCAGCGCTGGAGGCTCCATTGCGCATCCACCTCGAGCTCCTTTCTTGGCCAGTCCATCAGCCCTCGATCCTCGTCGCTGTGGGGTGAGGTTCTCCTCGGAGAAGAGCGCGAGCTTCTCTGTCCGCGGCTTCAACGACCACCACTGGTGGCGACTTGTGCGTGTGGGAGTGTGACTTGCACGACGCTGCGAGGGCTCAATGAACCAGCGGGTCGTGGAGCCGTGTCAGGCATCACGCCGCTCTCCACAAGTTGTGGACCACACGTGACCCAGCAGCCAAGCCTGAGATCCCTGAACGAAGTCTTGGTTCGCAGTATCTCCAGAGAATGGCTGGCAGGCGAGGAGCGATGCGCAGGAGGCGGTGTGAGAGTGTGTTTGTCAGCGCATTCGGTCCACCTCCAACAGCTGTCCGCCTTCGTCTTTCCATCAGAGTTGCCAGCTAAGGTCACACACACATCCAGGGGTCTTGTCAGGTCGCGCGCCTGAACCCTGTTTCGCTGACGTCGAACGGCTCCTTTGCGATCTGAGCACTTCTTGACGACATAGAGAGAGAGAGAGAGAGAGAGAGAGAGAGAGAGAGTCCTGAACGGAGAGAGCGCTGAGCCAGACTTCGTCCCAGATCATTCCGTGTCAGATTTTGGGCTCCCAAGCGCTCAGCAGCTCATCATCGCGAGCTGGTGGCAATCAAAATAGGCGAATGCTCGCTTGTCCAGCCGCCTGCCTGCGTGTGGAGAAGTCCTGGCTGTGAGAGAGGATCCACCTTCTCGACAACGCTCCGGCTGACTGTCTGTATTACCAGTGTCTTTGGCTCTCATTCGCTTGGACTATAGGGCTGCCTCAATGCTAGCGCGGACTCCGACTCGGCGACGGCTGCTCGGCGCGGTCAAGCGCGTGCAGGCAGAACTCCGAGACACGCGCGTCCAGCAGCAGCTTCTGGATGAGCTGCCGCACCTGCAGATCGCTCGACGTGATGCACGCGCACAGCGCCGGGAAGAGCTCGAGGATGCGCCGCGGGCTCATGCCGACCTCGGACGAGCTCGTGAGCAGGATCACCACGCGCTCGCGAGACGCCGTGAACGCGTCTTCGGCCGCTGGCGCTGCTGTGTCCGTGCTGGTGGTTTCACTTGCTGTCGGTATTGCTGCTGTGCTGCTGTGCGCGCTCTCCAGCGATGCGAACGTGTGCAGCGCGGTGGAGCAGCAGTTGACGAGCTTGAGCTGCGCCAGCTCCGAGAGCTCCTCGTCGCCGCGCTGGATGCTCAGCGTCGCCAGCTGCCGCACGCAGCACCGGATGAACTGCTTGTTGTGCCGCGTCGCATCCACGCCCGAGCACAGCAGTCCCATGAGCTCGCTCGAGAACTCGGCGTACTGGTGCCCGGCGTCCGCCTTGATGTCGCTGCTGCTGCTACCGAGTAGCGCGATGACACTGTCGACCATGCACTCGAGCACGCTCAGCACCAGCACTTCGTCTTCCTCGCTCTGCACGTACGAGGGCAACGTGCCGCTCCCGGGCTTCAAAAACAGATTGATCGTCGCCAGTAGCGGCTGCCAGCAGGACTGCTTCAGCCGCACAGCCGCGAGCCCGTGCGACACGAGCACGAGCAGCACCCGCAGCGCGTGCTTCCAGAGCTGGGACGCCGCTTTTTGGGACGCCGACTGCGGCTTGCTCGGCGACGAAGACTCGGCGCTCGCCTCCCCATCGGCTTTCAGGAACGGCTGGATGCAGAAGAGCACTTCCAGGAACCGGTCGCCGCGCGCTTCGGCGCACACGCTCGCATACAGCTTCGCGAGCGACGTGAGCGCGTGGCGCGTGAAGAACACCAGGTTGAGCGACGACGACGCGCTCACGTACTTGACGAGCTGGTCGAGCAGCCTCGCGTGCACCTCCGGGTGGGACGAGAACGAACCGCACTCCTCAAAAGCGTTGAGCACGCGCGATTGCAGGCTGTTGGTCGTGATGTTGGCGATCGTCGCCTTGCCACCCTCGACGTCGCTGCGCAGCACGTGGCGCATGAGCAGCACCTCAAAGAGCTCGAGCAGCCGCGTGACATTGTGCACTCGCTTGAACTCATGCTCCTTCGCCTGCGTGTACAGCGTCACGAGCACCGACACCACTGCGCTCGCGATTTCCTGCTCCTCGTCCTCTTTCCACATCGCCTGCTCCGCTTTTGAGTGTGTGCTTGAGCTCGCAGCATCGACCGGCTTGCATCGGTCGTTGCAGAGCTGCAGCAGCTGGGTGAACGCTTCTTCCCACAGCGCTGGATCGCGAACAAGCGGTGCCACGGCAGTCGGTCGCTTGGAGCCTGGAGCGGCTCCAGTGCCTGTCGAGGCAGTCGAGGCAGTCGAGGCGACCAGCGCACCACCGACCACGCGCATCCCAGCTCCTGCTCGAACGGGCTGAGACTGCGCGATCTGGTCGAAGTCGCCCGAGGACGACACCTGCAGCAGCGTCTGCAGCGTGTTCACCGACGCCAGCACCACCTCCTTCGACATGCCGCTCTCGCCATTGCGCGCCACGTGCTTCAGTAGCTGGCGCCACACGACTGCGAACCACGGCGCGTGCGCCAAGAGGTACTGCCAATTCGTCTGGAGCACGCGGCTGATGCCCGTGAGCATGAGCACGCGCGACTCGTCCCACTGCTTCTCGACGTTGTCGCGCGAGTGGTGCATTACGTACCCTCCGCCGCCAGACGAAACCTTGGGGCCTTCCGTCGCAGAGCCGCCCGCCACGTTCGGATCCTTGCCCTGGTTCAGCTTGGCTGCCAGCGGGAGCACCGTCTCGTCGATGAACATCTGCCACTCCTTGAGCTCAAACTGCGCGCCGTACGTCACAGCGGTGCCGAAAAGCGTGTTGATCGCCGAGTTGCGCACCTCGGTGCGGTCGTCCAGCGCGACGTATGAGAGCTCTCCGAACGCGCAGATCCAGAGTGCGCCGCCGTCGCCCTGCTGCTGCTGCACGCGCGCTTTCTGCTTGCCGATGATGTCCGCGACGCTCCAGAGTTCGTTCACGGCCGTCAGACTGATATTCACGTCCTTCGCGCAGCACGCGAAGCGGCCGATGCACTTGACGCAGTTCGGCAAGTACTCCTTCGGGATCGCGACGAGCAGGTCGTCGACGATCACGCGCAGACATTTGAACGCGATCACCTGGGTCTTCGCGTCGCCGATCTCGCCCGCTTCCTGGATCGCGCCGAGCACGAGCGGCCAGCCGGTGTTGACCAGGTGACCGCACGAGTTCAGCAAGTCGAGGATCCCCACGAGCGCTCGGTCCTTCATGTCGGACCGCATCAGTTTGGACAGCGGCGCGAAGAGCTCTTGCTGGTCGAACACGTGCGGCAGCGGTGGGTTCTCGCGCGCGTACGCCTCGATCTCTGCGAGGTTCCCCTGGCTCGGCGCCTTTGACGTCGGCGACAGACTGTTGACTGCGTTCGTGAGCGCGTTCTGCATCAGATGGAGAATGTTGTCAGTCGTGAACACCTGGAACTGGTTCAGCTGAGGAAACTGGGACGACGATGACGCCGACGTCTGCGGCGGCACGCACGTGCTCATGAGCACGAGCTCCTTCATGACTTCCTCGAAGCACCGCTTGCTGCTCGATGCCAGCTGCGTGAGCATGCGCAGCGCAAAGCAAGGCATGAACGTCCCGGAGCCCGTGAGCCCGACGCCGAGGAAGTTCTGGTAGATCCGCATGTGGTGGCTGTTCGGCAGCGCAGGGAGATCCGAGTTGTCCGTCTTGCTCGCACCTCCAGCCGCGCTCAGTCCAGCGCTGGAAGTCAACGCGGACGCAACCGCACCAGCAGCAGTGCTTGCCCTGTTGAAGCTCGAGTTGTCGCGGACGGGGAGCGGCAACCCCACCTGGTCCCAGCAGACTTTCCGCACCGCGCCGAGTAGCTTCCGCAGCGCCGTGCTGCTCAGCTTGAGCGCGTCGCGGAAGAACTCAACGATCGAGTTGCCGAGCATCACGAGCTGCTGCTCGACGTCTTCGTCCTCGACGCGGAACGCGCTGATGCGGTAGTTCTTCGTCGGGATCTTGTTCTGTCCGCCCTTGAGCTTCGAGTCGGTGAGCCCCACGACGATCTCAAAACCCTCAAGCAGCGCGCACCACTCGAGCTCCGTCAGCTCTTCCTCCATGATGTGCGCCGCGCCGAAGAGCGCCTTCATCGCGTGCACCTCTCGCCACGTGATGACGACGATGCAACTCTCGCCTTCGTCGCCGACATTCTCGTCCAGCTGGTCTACCGAGCCTGCGCTCCCCGACCCGATCGACAGCGCTCTCGTGTTGCTCTTAATGCTGTCTGGCAGCGGGAACGAGAACGCACACAGTGCTTTCAAGCACGAGATCACCACATCGTCCATCTTCCTTGAGCTGTCCGCCAGCGCGCTCTGGCTGTCGATGTTCGAGCGCAAGCGCGACGCGATCGTCGCCAGCACGTGGTATGACTTGAGCGACATGGTGATGAGCTCCACCTCTCGGCAGTGGCGCATCATGCAGTTGGACGAGTGGATCACGTACGGCGCGATTGGACTCACACACCGGCTGCTCAGCAAGTCGCTCTGTGCCGGGTCGTCGGTTGTCCTCGACAAATCAAAGATCGAGGCGACCAAGTTGCTCTGGCACGTGATCGCGACGCGGATCGCGCTGAAGAACTGCTGCAGCGCCGGCGTGTCCTGCTCGTTCAGCAGCTCGAGCCCCGAGCGCGGCGACGCGAGCGAGTCGTTCCCGAGCGACCGAAAGTCCACGGGCGGCGACGTCGTGATCACGGACGAGATCGTCTTCGCGATGTTCAGCGCCATCGGGTCTGGGTACTGCGTGATCGCCGCCACCATGCTCGGCTCGAGACACACGCGGTTGAGCACTTCGAGCGACAGCAGCACGGGCCACGTGACGAAGCTCACGCTGCCATTGACGCCGCCAGCGCCGCTGGACGAGTTGATGCTGTTCGAGCTCGCGCCAGAGTGGCTCAGAAACGTCTTTACGTCGTGCGCCGTGATCTTCGCGTGGCTCGGGGACTTGGCGCTGCCCGGCTGGTAGTACGCGCCGGTGGCGATGATCTCCAGCAGCCCGCGGATGATCACCGTACACTCGTCGCCCAGGATGTCGCTGAAGTTGCACAGCACGATGCTCGCGAGGCGCATGACGCGCACCAGCAGCGGGAAGAATGGCCCGCCGGCGCTGCTGTTCCCGCCGCTGCTGCTCGAGTTGCTGGACGAGCCGAGCGTGAGTCCGCCCGAGCTGCTCGGCGCCGCGTGCTTGTCGACGCAGGCGATCTCGAGCGCGGTCTGGATGAGTGAGCAGACGTGCTGCTTGAGCACGGCGTTGAACTCGGCGTCCTCGCGGAAGAGCCGGTGGTGGCTGCTCAGGATCGTCTCGAGCAGTTCGACGCCAAGCGCTGCGCTCATGGGCGACGTGGCCGTGCGCTTGAGCCACACGCCGCTCTCCTCGCGACTCATGAAGCAGAGCTCCTGGAACACGAGCACGCCCACGTGCTTCGCCTCGGGGCTCTTGTGCACCTTGCCGAACGCGAGCGACACGACCTGCCGGATCGTCATGGCCGCCGTGTTGCCCACGACCGAGCTCGCGCCGCTGCTCGCGCCGTGCAGGTGGATGCAGATCCAGATCGCCTGCATCACGAGGTCCTCGTTGCCCACGAGCGCGTTCTCCGCCTCTGCTGCATTCGCGTTCGCGCTGCTATTGGAAGGAGCAGATGCTGCTGATGCTGCAGCAGCACTGCTCTTGGATCCGTTCTGATGCAGCGTGAGTCCGCTCAGCGGACCGTTCCTAGCACTGCCGCCACTGCTTGTGCGCTCATCTGCTGCTGCTGCTGTGTTGCTGCTGCTCGTACTGGTCGTCGCCTTCTCTTCGTAGCCGAGCGTGACGAGCTGCAGCAGCGTCTGCAGCAGCTTGACCTGCACGTCGCCGTGCGCGTTCTTCTCCGCCTGGATCTGCAGCACGCGCAGGATGCTGCCGACGCTCGACTGCTCGATGGCGTCCCAGCTCACGAGTCGCTGGATACTCACGAGCGCCAGGATGATGATCTTGTGTGACGCGTTCGTGTGATTGCACGCGAGCAGGAAGGGTCGCAGGATGCTCTCGCTCTTGAACAGCGCGTGGCCCGGACCCGGCGCCGCACCTTCCACGCGCAGCACGGCCGCGTACTGGTTCTGCAGGTACGGCAGCGTCTCAGCCGCCTTGTCGATCGCCTCGCGCACCACCGGGTACTTCTTCTTCGTCTCGCCGCGCAGCGCCTGTAGGTCGTCCGAGATGAGTCGCAGGAAGTCCATGCTGCTAGTGCTCTTCACGCGGGCTCTGGTGCACGGCTGGGCGTGCGATTGGCGTGCGTGCACGGGTGAGTAGCTCCACAGAGAGAGAGCGGGCGATGGATTCGTGCTGCCGGCCGTCGTCTCACTTCACATCCGCGTCAATCAGATCGAGGGGGAGGAAGGAAGGCATCCGCACTTAGTCGGATATGGGAATCGCGGCACCGCACTGCATCTCACTAAGTACGATATCGAGGCTTTTTCAATATTATAGAGATTCAGGAGTTGCCGTGCTCAGCGATCTCACTCGCAGTCTTCCGCCACCTTCGCGTGACGCTCGCACGCGCCAGCTAACCTCTGTCAAGCCAGAATCTCTCACGAGTTGGGACGAAGGACAGGAGCAGTTCGGGAACGATCGACAGCAGGAGACGCGTGAAGCGCGAGCCTGGCGTCCAGCGCCACGACGGACGAATCTGAACCGCGCGCTTGAAGGAGCGAGCGACGCAGGGGATGGCGCGGTGGCCATCGACTCTCAGAGTCTTGGGAACGAGACTGGTTGTGTGTCCTCTTCGCTTCACAGAAGCAGGCAGCGCCAGCCTTCAAGTTTTTCACGCAAGTTCGACACTGAACCCATGACCAGTCTGTGCAACCTCAGATTCGCCTTTTGCACGGGAGCCGCTGGCTGCTCTGTTCAGTTTGCCGCGTGCCTTCGACGAGATCCACTTGCCATTTAGCGCCGTCCTCTCACCCAATGCGCTGCTTCGGCAGTATCGACACAGAAGTCTTGCGCCATCCATACATACATCCATACATCCATCCATCCATCCATCCATCCATCCATCCATCCGCTCGTCAACGCTCGCTGCTGCCCGCTTGCTTGTCCACGCAATCCGCTGCTTCGCTGTTGTGCTGGGCTTATTGCGAGCTCCTCGCTTTCGCTCCAAGAGCGCTTTCGCTGCCTGATACCTTCTGTTTTTCGTCGAAATGAAGCCATCCGGGCAGCTCGGAAGCTCCGCGTCCACGCGTCCGCTGTCTGTCGTTCGGTTGTCTGGTTGACAAAGGGAGGCGAATGGCGAAACCAGAGCACTCGCGTGTCCTCACTGAGTTGAGGCGACTGCAGTCGCCTCAGGGCCAGTGGTGGAGGTGATGGGAGGCGCGCAATGGTAGCAGAGACGTTCGGTTCGCGCTGCGTTGCTCGGAGGCCATCGAATGGCTCTTTTCGCGTCGAAGAAGCGTCCTAAAGGCAGGCAGCAGGGAACCGCAGGGAGCAGCCAGGCTCGCGTTCTCGCCTCCTCACTTTTGAATTGGCTGTGCCTCAAGACACGCTCGCTCGCTCGCTTGCACGCCCCATGTCGTACGCGATGGTGAACGGTCTCGGCTTCAGTCGCTTCATGGTCCAGAATTTCAACCAGGCAGCGAAGGAGAATCCCGGCGGCGAGAGCTCACCCCAAGCCATGTCGCTCCGATCCACCGCAGAGGACGACGAAGAGCAGGAAGCCCAAGCCCGAGAGCAGCGCCAGACGCCTCGATCCATGCAGGTGTCGTACGAGCGCGTGGCGCAGATCACGTCCCAGGCAGCGAGCCGCATCGACTGGCGCCAGCTGCGCAACAGTACCGCGCTCTGGGACGAGAAGAAGAAACTCTCGGCGAGCAGCAGCTTCTCCATCTTCACGCGCCAGAGCCGCGGCATGCACTACGTCATGGCTGTAGGCACGATCTCCTGCTCGGTCTCCGAGCTCCGCGCGATCCTGAGACCCACGACCGACGCCAAGTACACCGCCGCAATGGTGGAGCTCTACGGCGATGCGTTCGTCCAGGGCTCGATCGTGCACCGCTCCAGACCCAGCAGCGTCATGGGCAATCCAAACAGTGCATCTTTCGGTCGGAGCTCGACGACGACCAACACTGGCGGCACTTTTCGGTCGTCCCAGCGGTACGTGCACAGCGGTGGCAACGGCGGTGGCGATGCTACCTCGGGCAACTGCAGCTTCATGGCCAAGACGGCGACGTTCGCCAAGACGCACGTGTTCGCCAAGGCGCAGCAGTGGGCGTTCCTCGAGTGCTACCAGCAGAGCCCCAGCCAGCACGGCTTCTCGGTCACGATGTCGTCGCTGAGTCCGTTCTTCGAGATCCCAGGCAGAGTCGCCAAGTCCCAACTGCCGAGCCAAGTGGAGCAGCTCCAAGGTATCACGGCCGCCTACTCCGTGTCCGCCGACCCGCATCAGCCGAGCGGCGAGCTCCAGGTGACGTTCTACTCCAAGTTCGCCGAGGACTGCACGTCGTTCAGCCCGCTCAAGCGCCACGCGTTTAAAGCCACGCTCAAGTCCCACCTGATGGCCATGGCGCGCGCCACGACGCGGCTGCCGGTCATCGTGCGCCGCAAGCGCCTCGAGGTGTTCTCGCCGAGTGACACGAAGGTGTTCACGCTCTCGAACCCGCTCTGCATCTGCTGCACCGCGACACTGCACGTGTTCAAAGCCAAGACCCGCTGCCACGCGTGCGGCTACTTTGTGTGCGACAAGTGCTCCATCGAGCAGGAGGTCGAGGTCGAGAACCCGCAGATGCCGATCGTACTCGCGCGCGTCTGCCAGCCGTGCATCCGCCGCGTGGACGAAGCCATCTATGAGCGCGTCTCGCTGGACGACGACGCTCTTGACCGAGCCACAGCAGCAACAGCAACAGCAGCAGCAACCGTGGCAGTCGCAGTGCCATCGTCGTCGCCGCCACTGCCCGACGTGGTGACGCGCGCGCCGACGTCGTCCATGGCAGACTTGCTGGACCATATCTTCCACACGGGACCCGAGGGCAAGAAGCAGGCGGTCATGTCGGTCATCAAGTACGTCCTCGACGACGACGACACCGTCCAGAGGAAGAGCAAGAGCAAGAAGAAGACGAGGACACGCACGTCGTCTCTGACGTCCCACGTGCCACGCCGCGAGTCGCTGTCCATCGATCTAAGCAACACCAACAATGACAGCCGCGAGTCATTCGCGCACACGGACCCGCGATCCGAGAAAGACTACCTACGAGCGCTGCAGACTCACCTGACGCTCAGCCACTCGACGAAGCAGACTGATCCGCTACCTCGCACAGACGCGCGCGCATGCGCGTACGCAACGACGCCACCAGATGACAACGAGGGCGACTTCACCAACAGCGGCGGCAGCAACATCTCCATCGCCAGCACCCCCGCTGATCCTCCTCCTCAGCACGTCGTGCCGTACAAGGGCCGTCACGACTACCGCCACGCCGTCACGCAGCCGTCTCTACCAGCACCACCTGCACCGAGCAGCGACGCCCGTAGGTCGAAGGCGGCGCGCACACTGCTCACCCACGCCGTGGAGGACGTGTCGTCCCTCGAGATCATCTGCTCCATCGCGTGCAAGGAGCTCGCGTGCGCCGTGGCGATGGTCACGGTCGTCGAGCATGAGCGCACGCGCGTGGTGGCGACCAACAGCGACGCGTTCCGCCACGCCGTCGTGCCACGCGAGGAGTCCTTCTGCGCCTACACAGTGCTGAGTGCCGCGCCGCTGCTCGTGGCGCACCCGGAGCAGGACGCGCGCTTCGCCAGCTTCGAGATCGTGCAGCGCGGCTTGCGCTTCTATTGTGGTTTCCCGCTCACGAGCAGCCGCGCGGCGGTGATCGGCACGCTCTGCTGCGGCGACTTTGCCTCACGCGACACGCTCTCGCCGCAGCAGATCGACGCGATGACCAAGCTGGCGGCCACGGCCTCCAGAGTCATGCAGCTGCGCGGCAAGGACGTTTACAAGCGGCTGTAGCGGACGAGGTTGGCTGACTGAGCGTATCTAGACAGACAGAGGGCTGCTGTCGTGCCTGTGGGGAATCATAATTTAACGTTGTAGTCTCTCGAGTCGTCGCTCTCGCTTGGCACTTGGGCGGATTCACCGGATTGTCGCCATCGCAGCGTCGTTCTCACCAATCTCATAATCGAGGAGCTTCGCCGACCTCCAACGTGAGAGAAATGGGCGACGCAGGAACTCTCGTTTCGACGATCGGAACCTCCGATGCGAGGAAGGGACTTTCGCCTCCAACGCAATCTCGTGAACAGCTCCGTTGATCCAGGAACAACGCGCTCTTCGACCACACAGAAACTCGCTGCACCTTGATCTCTTGAAACCGCGCTCGATCCCACGAACCAACGGCTGTGAACCAGTTGGGCTGGAGCGAGTCCTCGGTCCAACCGAGGACCGCCAGACTTGCGAGCCATGAGCTCGCGAGCGAAACAGTGCGGATGCGTTCTGTAGACGGTGCGGTGCACAATCTGTAACGGAAGTGGCTGGCGTTTGAAACGAGGCAGCCGTTCGCTTGTGTTCTTTTGCCACCGCCGCGACTCCGCCTTCGCGACGCTTGCGTGGCGCGGCGTCTTTGCGCAAGCCTTGCGCCGCGACGAGGTGTTGATGAACGGAAGGAAGAGAGTGGAGTTCACACTTTCGCAAACACGAGGTTCGCAGCCGTCGACCACCCCCGAAAGCACGAGGAGGGCTTCGATGCCGAGTTGATGTGGCGAACGATGGCCTCCACACAGACCTCACCGCATGCCGGCAGCGACAACCTCCAAAGCTCGCAGGAAGCACGTTGCGGGAACGCCGCGAAGGAAACGCAACTGAACTACACACACTATCGTGCTTGGCAGCAGCACCCACGCTGTTCACTCATGAGTTGGTCCACCAACCAGCTCGCCATTCTGGGACAGCAGACTCGGAGTCAGTATGCGCTGGTTGAAGCACTTTAGTTGATGCACACACCAAAACTGTCCTTCCAAAAGTGGTGGAATAAACATTTTTGTCTCCTATGTTTTAAAATCAACCTCAAGCTCAGATCTGGTCGATCTGAACGACAGCTATACATCTGATCTTGAGCTCACCTTTTGAGCAGCACACCCGACAGGAAACGAAAGAGCACAAAAGTGGCTTTTTGGACTGCTCCATTTTTATTTCCATATTCCCCCAATATTTGGCTCACGAAACGAACTTCGAAATGCGATCGGGAGACTTTCGCGAACGATCTTTCGAAAGAGTCTTTTTTATATAGAAAATCAGTACGAATGGAAAACTGGTCTCTTCGCGTCTCTTCGCGTCACGTCATTCTCACCGCCGCCACATTCTTCTCCACGACGCCATTCCCGAATTCCTTCCTCGTCGCCGCCAAACCCACGATGGCTCGCCGCGACGAGTCCGTGCGCTTCTTCGCTGAGAACGCGGCATGGCGCAAAGACGCGAGCGCCAGCAGCAAGGACACCAGCACGAACGACAGGAGCAACCCCGCGCTGCTCCAGTCGCCGCACTCGCCGCAGCCGCTGCTGGAAGAGCGGCGGCGGAGTCGCAGCGGTAGCGGCAACACCAAGCGACCGCGAGCGCGCACCAAGACGAGCGTGACGCTCCAGCAGCCGCGTCCGAAGAGCCACAGCCCAGATGAAAGCAGCAACAGCAGCCCGAGCGACCAGCCCAAGCTGCAGATCTCGGACGAGCGGCTCGCCGAAGTGGCGCGCGAGGCCGCGAGCGCCATCGACTGGGATAACCTGCGCGCCGGCCGCACCTCGGTCTGGGACAAGAAGACGACGCTCGGTGACTTTGGCATCTACACGCGGCGCAGCAGCAGCAGCGGCTCCAGGGGCTGCGTGCACCACATCATGGCGTCCGGCAGCGTCGCGTGCTCGATCGCCGAGATGCAGCACATCCTGTGCACGACCACGAGCGCACGGTACGAGGCTGCCATGGCGGAACTCCACGGCGCGAGCTTCCTGACTGGCGCGGTCGTGCACAAGGTGAACACGCGGATCGTGGCGACCGGCGCGCATGGCTCAGCATCCACCAGTAAGAGTCCTGTGGATCCTCGAAGCAAAGGCTGCTTCGACCTGACGGTCAAGACCGCGACGTTCGCCAAAGCGCATGTGTTTGCGCGCCAGGAGCACTGGTGTTACCTCGACTTCTTCCAGCCGCAGGCAGACAAGAAGAAGTTCCTGCTCACGATGCACTCGCTGTACCCGGAGGACGTGCTGCTGCCGGCGAGAGCGAGCACGATCAGCCACCGCGGCGCCAGAACCAGCATCCAGCCGTCGGAACTACCCGTGAGCAGCAACCAGCTCCAGGAGATGTCGGCCGGCTACTCGGTCGTCGCAGACGAGCGGCGCGGACTCGTCTGGATCATCTTCTACGCACAGTTTGTGGACACGAGCGCTTTAGGAGCCAAGAGCTTCTTCCCATTCATCTCCAGCGGTCAGAGCAAGCACCTCGCGAGCAAGAGCACGATCAAGAAGCGGCTCATGAAGATGGCGAAGGCCACGTGCTGTCTGCCGATGATCGTGCGCAGACGGAGGCTCGGCGCGCAGGTGTTCGTGGACCACAAAGCGTTTACGCCGCCCAACACGCACTGCATCTGCTGCACCGCGGCGCTCTCACTGCTCACGAAGAAGTCCCAGCGGTGCCACTTGTGCGGCTACTGCGTGTGCGACAAGTGCTCGAGCAAGCAGCAGATCGAGCGCGCGCACACGCTGCAGACGCACAGTCCCCAGAGCTTGCCAACTGTGCGCGTGTGCCTCACGTGCTCCCGGCGTGTGGACGACGCCAACTACGACAGCATCTCCACAGGTGTCGTCTCACCGAGTGCGATCAAGCGCGACGAGCCAGACGCACTGCCGGCGACCAAGCTGCTCGCAGATCTGCTGCGCGACTCGTTCGAGAACGCGGTCGACGACGGCAAGAAGCGAGCCGTGATCCAGGTGATCAAGAACCTGTTGGATCAGCAGAAACTGGAGACTCGCAGCTCTAGCGCTTCGACCATGAGTTCTTCCGACCATTTCCAGCAGCACCAACACCAACAACAACAGCGCATACCAAAGCAACCTCGCAAGCTCTCAACAGACGAGGACTTTCTCAACGCGCTCGACACGGACCTCCACGTCAAGTCCTTTGCGCTCGGCGAGTGCGAGCTGGGCAGCAACGCGATCCGCAGCTACCCGATTTCGTACAAGGATGAGCTGGAGACGAGCGTGCCCAACTTCCCCGTCCCGGCGAACGAGGAGTACCGGCTGGAGACCGTGCACCAGCGACGGCTCTCGGACATCAAGAACGTGCCGGAGCTCGAGATCATCTGCTCTATCGCGCGCAAGGAGCTTGAGTGCATGGCCGGGATCGTGACGCTCGTGGACGAGGGCGAGGTACACGTGATCGCGTCCTCGGAGTCCGCGTTCCAGAACTTGATCGTGCCGCGCGGAGAGTCGATCTGCTCGCACACGATCATGACCGACAAGCCGCTGCTGATCTCGCACGCGAGCGCGGACGTGCGCTTCAGTCGCATGGCGGCCATGCGTGAAGGCGGCTTGAACTACTACTGCGGCTTCCCGCTCATCATGTCGGACAAGTCCGTCGTCGGCTCTGTCTGCTGCGTCGACACGCAGGACCACGACGTGACGCAGGCGCAGTACGCGGTCATGAAGAAGCTCGCGGCCACGGCCTCGCGTGTGATGGAGATGCACACCAAAGCAGACGCCGCGTGAGCCTAGACGATGAATGGTAACCCTGTGCCATGTTGCCGGCGGTGGTTGACCTCCAGAGGTCTCACGGTTGTCTGAAATCAACCATTTTGCGTTTAGATTTGACGGTGTCGCCGCTGCCTGAGGATGCCTGGCTGCCGCCGCGCTTGTCTTTTGCTTTCTTCCTCAATGATCACTGGTGAGCGGTTCAGAGCAGCGAGCGATGAGTCCAGTGAAGGCGACGACGGTGCCGTTCTCTTCCGGCGGAAGAAATGCCTCGCGTTGGGGTGGGGGATGGAGATGCCTGGACCATCTCCCGCGCTGCCAGCCAACACGAGAAACCGAGCTGCTGCAACAGACTCCAAGGCTCTCGGTAGCTGCATCGGGCTGGTTGTAGCGAGAGTGTGAGTGAGAGTGAGCGCGTGCGCTGTGTCACAGCCAGACATGACGAGCTCCTGTGGCTAGCTGAGCCAGGAGTGGCACTCCAGACGACAACCGAGTAGCGAACATACACCTCGTCGTCCCCGCAGCTTGCACAGAAGGCAACAACACACCGCAAGACCATGAGGTCGCTGCTCGCCCATGCACCGATGAAGCCTGATCACGTGGTCAGCCGCTGAAAGCTTCTTTTCTTGCGTCACCCGTTCGCTCGCTATTGTTCCGCCCTCGCGACATTGTCCATCGATGTTGTTTTCATTCAATTCAATTGGCTCCGAGAGTTTCCACGGTTCTGTCGCGCAGACACCTCTGTCGCTCGCTTTTAAACGTCTCGGGGCTTTCTCGAACACAAAGACACCGCCAGCCTCCGATTCGCCTCGCCCCGCACGCCCACAACGCAAAGAGCGACGAGAGAGAGAGATGCCAGGCGCAAAGTCCGACGAGCCTCGTAGCGGCGAGGCTGGCACCACCGCCAACGCTCCTCGGTCGACGGATGCGAAAATGCCTCCGCCTGCACTGACGGTGCTCCAGACGACGCAGCGCAGCACCGACAGCTCGCGGCGAGAGCGAGCCGCGACGGTCACCTCGTCCACAGCTGGCAGCGTCCCCAGTTCGCGTCGCGCGCCTGGTCGCCTGCAGCTCTCGGACCGTCGACTGCTCAAAATCGCCAAGCTCGCGGCGTCCAGCATCGACTGGGAGCAGCTGCAGTTCGCCAGCTCCGGGTGGAAGCAGCAGAAGCGGGCGGCGATCGCCGTCGGCGGCGAGTTCTCGATCGTGACGCATCAGGAGGGTGATGTGCACCACATCATGGCGACCGGGAGTATCGCGTGCTCAGTCGCTGAGATGAAGCACATCCTCTGGACGACCACGAGCGAGCGGTACGTGTCCGCGATGGCGGAGCTCCACGGCGCAGGCTTCCTGACTGGCGCGGCGCTGTATCGTGTCAAGTCTCGGCGTAGCGGCGACTGCGGTAACGACAGTCTCAGCTCAGCCTCAGCTTCAACGGACCAGTCTCAGCACGCGAGCGATTTGGACGTGAGCGTCAAGACCGCGACGTTCGCCAAGGCGCACGTGTTCGCGCGCGACGAGCAGTGGTGCTACCTCGATTGCTTCCAGCAGTATCCAGAGCAGGACGACGACGAGCCGTTCGACCGCCACTCGCAGTTCACGCTCACGATGCACTCGCTGCGACCCGAGGACGTGCTGCCCTGCGGCAGCAACAGACACAACCCACCGGAGCCCGTGAAGAACCAGCTCCAGGAGACGACGGCCGGGTACTTTGTGACTGCGGATCCGCGCGGCAACTTTGTCTGGGTCTCGTTCTACGCGCGGTACATCGACACCAAGGGCGGTGGCGGCAGCAGAACACACGATGAACCCAAGTATTTGCAGTCCAGGACGAGCAAGAGCAAGCTCGAGGCCTCCAAGAGCACGATCAAGAAGCGACTGATGAAGATGGCGAAAGCCACGAGCTTCCTGCCGCTCATCGTGCAGCGCAGACGTCTCGGCGCGCAGGTGTTTACGAACCCAAAGTCGTTCACGCAGCTCAACAACCGGCACTGCAAGTGCTGCACGGTCGCGCTCACGCTGCTCGTGCAGAAGAAGCGGTGCCACCTGTGCGGATACCGCGTGTGCGTCAAGTGCTCGACCAAGCAGCAGATCGAGCGCTCGCGCGACCACAAAGACGACCGGAAGATGGTGCGTGTCTGCACCACGTGCACCCGGCGCGTGAACGCCGCCGACTATGACGACCTGCCGGAGGGCATCATGTCCCCTGTGTGCGTCAAGCCGGACAGCGCCGACGCATCCCAACAGAAGACGAGCAAGTCACTCGCCAACTTCCTCTGCATCTCGTTCGAGAACACGGCGGACGCGTCGCGCAGGCAGGCGCTCGTCCAGGTCGCCAAGAGTTTGCTCGAGAGCCAGGAGAAGGAAGAGCTTGTCGACGACGACAGCGACGAGTCTTCTGGGGTGACAGCAGGAAGCAATGACTACCACCACCACGGCTATCGCCACCACAGCTCGGTCGACAGCAAGCGCAGCGACGAAGAGTACATGAGCGCGCTTGAGAGCAGCCTCACGATCAAGGCGTACGCGCTCGACGAGTGTACATTTGCGCACCCGGATCTGCGCGCGTACCCGATCGATTACCAAGACGACGACGCTGATCGCACGGACGACATCGTCACGGCGTACCCGATCCCGGACGACGAGCAGCACCGCGTAGACTTTGTGACGCAGCAGCGGCTCTCGGACATGAAGAACGCGCCGGAGCTCGAGATCATCTGCGCGATCGCGAGCAAGGAGTTGGGCTGCGCCGCGGGGCTCGTCACGATCATCGCCAAGGACAAGATCCACATTGTCGCGTCCAACGACACGGGCTACCAGAACCTCGTCGTGCCGCGTGAGGAGTCCATCTGCTCGCACATGGTCATGAGTGACCAGCCGCTGCTGCTGCCGCACCCGGCGGCCGACATTCGCTTCAACAAGATGCCGCCGGTGGCACACAACGGCGTGCGCTTCTACTGCGGCTTCCCGCTGCTCGGGCCGGGTAACACAGTCTTCGGCTCGGTCTGCTGTGTTGACTCCAAGTCCCACGCCGTGACGCAGTCCCAGTACGCCGTCATGAAGAAGCTCGCGACCACGGCCACGCGCGTCATGGAGCTGCGCGTCGTCACCACCACCGCCACCAGAGCAGCATAAGTGTGATCCTTTCGGCGAGATTATTGGTTCGTAGCTGTGCATCCGCTGAATATACAAGAAGCGACAATGAACATGTGGGAATGGAAGGCCAATGTGTGTGTGCTGACTGCTGGCGCTCATGCTGATGTGAGTGGCTGCAACAGCTCCAAACTGAAGTGGCTTGCTGAAAGCTCTTGGAGTGGACTGGAACACCTCGATGAATATCCTTGGTATTGAGAGCACCACGGCCATCATACGTTCTCCGTGGGGATGTTCCTATGCTGCATTACGGATCTGCTTGTGTGTGTGTGTGTGCTGACGATCCGGAGCAGATGCATTGCGTGTCGTCGGGTACCAGAGGTCTGCCTCTCTGGTTGGGTGCGGGCTGGTCGTCGCACGACCCCGGGCTGCATGCTCATCAAGCCAAGATCCCCGGCGAGGCTCGCGCACCGCGCACCTCGTCGCTCACGCGCGCCTGCAGGATTCGTGAGGCTGCGTTCGCGAGCTTCTCGACGGCCGCGAACTGCGCCTGCGAGACCTCGCGCGGCTCGTCGCCGAAGCAGCAGACCGTGCCGACGACCGTGCCGTCCTCGGCCTTGAGCGGGAAGCCGAAGTAGAACCGCACGCCACCCTCGGCGACGACGTGGAGCTGGTTGAAGTTGATGTCGGCCTCCGGGTGCGGGATGAACGTCGGCTTGCCGCTCATGATCGCGTGTGCGCACAGGACGTCCTTGCGCGGCAGGCTCTCGTGGTCGAAGCCCGTGGTGGACGCGAGCACGTGCACGTCGTCCTGCGCCACGACGGTGACGAGCCCCACGGAGCAGTCCAACTCCTTGCTAGCGATCGAGCAGATGATCTCGAGCTCTGTGATGCCCTTCATCTCTGTCAGCCGGCGCTGCTGGATCAGCCGCAGGCGGTGCGCTTCGTCCGCCGGCACTGGGTACTGCGGCGCTGGATCGACAGCCTTGCTGCTCTCACCATCGTCGTCAACGGCGTTGGCGTTGATGATCGGGTACTTGCGGCTCTTGGAGCCCGAGAGCTCGATGCGGTTCGCCGGTGTCTCGCTCAGCTGCAGCCGCGTCTCGAGTGCGCGAATGTACTCGGACTCGGGCGTCTCCTCTGTCAGTCTGCTCTCCGGCGCCATGGACCCCTCCGCCTCTTGCTGCTGCTGCTGCTGCTGCTTCCCCACCGTGCCGTGGTCGTCCACGAGGTATCTGATCACCTGCATGACGGCTCTCTTCTTCGGCGGCGACGCACGCTCGAGCGACTCGCGCAGCAGCGCCGTCATCTGCTGACCCGCCGGCGCCGCGCCTGGCGCGTTCGGCTGGATCGCCGGCGACGACATGCCCTCGGGCGGGATGTTGTCGTAGTTGGCTTCGTCCACGCGCTCGATGCAGTGCTCGCAGATGCGCACGACGTAGAGCTTGAGTCTGCTGCGCTGCATGTGCTGCTTCACCGAGCACTTCTCGCACACGAAGTAGCCGCAGAGGTGGCACTTCTTCTTCTTCTTGAGCAAGTGCAGCGCCTTCGTGCAGCAGATGCAGCGCGTGTTGGACGGCGCGAGCGCCTTGCGGTCCGCGAACACCTGCGCGCCGAGTCGCCGGCGGCGCACGATCATCGGCAGGCGGCTCGTGGCTTTGGCCATCTCCAGCAGCCGCGCCGTGAGCGTGCGGCGGGACGCGGCGCGCTTCACTTGGGTCTTCACGCTGCTACTGTTGTTGCTGCTGTTGCTGTCCGTGCTCGTGCTGAACAGAGACCCGCTGTCCGCGATCTGCGCGTAGAAGACGACGCGCACGCCGCGCCGCGCCGGGTCAAGCGTGACCGAGTACGCGGCCGTCATGCCCTGCAGCTGACTCACATTCGCCTTCGTCTTGCCCACGAACACGTCGTCCGGGTCGAGCGAGCTCATGGCCAGCACGAAGCCCAGGCGGTCGGCTTGCGGCTGGAAATGGTCCAGGAAGCACCACTGCTCGTTGCGCGCGAACACGTGCGGCCGCACGAACGTCGCAGTCTTCACCAGCAGGTCGTACGAGTCCGGCGACAGCGTGCCCGCTCCCGTGGCTGGCGACGACGACGTCGACGACGACGTGGGCGACTCCGCCACGGACGACGACGCGTGCGAGGACGAGGTCGCCGATGCGCCGCCGTCTCGCCCGCCTCGACTCGACTGCTTGCTCCCGCGCTGCGCCTGAGTCTCCGCCAGCGACCGCGCTCGCGCGCGCGCCACGGCGGCCGACGTCGCGTGGCTGCTCGTGCGGTGCACCACGGCGCCGTAGATGAAGCTCGCACCGTGGAGCTCGGTCATCGTAGCCGCGTACTTGTCGTCCGACGTGGCGCGCAAGATGTTGCGCATTTCCACGAGCGAGCACGCGACGCTCCCGGCAGCCATGAAGAAGCGCATCTCGCGGTTCTTGCGCGTGTAGAGCGCGAAGTCGTCGGCGCTCGCGAGCAGCCCGTTGCCCGCGAGCCCGCTGCCGAGGCTGTGGCGCGACACTTTCTTCTTGTCCCAGAGCGCCAGCGACGAGCGCAGCACGTCCCAGTTGATGCTGCGCGTGGTCTCGTCCGCCAGGTCGGCCAGGCGCCGGTCCGAGAGGCGCACGTGGCGCCGCTCCTGCGTGTGGCTCTGGCTCTGGTCGTGCGACTGCGACTGCTGCAGAGTGTGCTGCGACTGCTGACGCTGCTGCTGGCGCTGGCGGCCGTTGTCGCTGCTGCCGCCGCCGCCGCCGCCGCGCTCGGTGCGGAAGGAGCGCATGTCGGCGCTTGACGTGTCGTCGTCGCTCTGCAGCGAGCTCGCGTCGTAGAGCACGATGGACGCCGGCATGCTGTGTGTCGGTGCTCGGGGCGCGGCGTCGAAGCTGCGATGCGATGCGCCTCGGAGCTCGTCAATTTCGAAATGGGAAGCGCAAACACGCGCACTTCGCGCCGCATCCCGAGACCAGTCAGGCGACCGCGTCTGCGCGCGCCAGCTGGCGCGGAACCCGCAGTG
This sequence comes from Globisporangium nagaii, assembly GCA_023335995.1. NCBI lineage: Eukaryota > Oomycota > Peronosporomycetes > Pythiales > Pythiaceae > Globisporangium > Globisporangium nagaii. The sequence continues at coordinate 30,136 of JAADWH010000225.1, forward strand.
CAGCGGTCCGCATCTGCCTCGTCGCCTCCCGCTTGAAGGTGATGGGCGTCGCCGAACCGGTCTCGCTCGACCAGAGACCGGGCGAACTGGAGCACGACCCAACCGCGCAGAGCGGTCATTGGCGCAAAGTGCTCCCAGATGGCGCCGCGTGCAGCCAGGCAGCGCTGGCGCTGGCGCCGACTTTACCAGACCCGCGAGCAGCTTCAAGCTCCGCGCTGCGCCTCTGGACACAAGGATCCCCTCAACGGACTCAAAGGCACTCGTCATCGGCAGCTCGTGCGAAGACGCCCGCGCGCATCGGTAAAAGCTGACTCGGGCGGAAGCCGTCGGATTGCATTTCAACGATACAAACTGGGAACATAATCGAAGCTCCGAGAGCAGACGATCCGCCGCCGCCCCTAGGCTGCTTTCTGGCGAGTCATCGCCCAGATCACTCGGCCGTCGCGCTCGATTGGCGCAGCTCGAGCCGCGGCGCTGCAACGGGAGCGCGAAAGATGCCGCGAACCGGTAACACGCGACTGTCGATGTGCTCTGCACGACGGCGAGCCCGTTCTGCTCTAGCAGTGCATCTCGCCATGGGAGAGCGGAAAGGCGAAGCGCAAACTGCTGAGCGTGCGCGCGCCAGCCGCGCTCTATGGTCTGCGCAAACGCGAGACTGCAGCCACGAGCGAGTCGAGGACCTCGCTCTCTCGTTTCGAAACGCGACTGACAGCAGTCACTCTCTACGCGCCAGGTGGTGCTTGGAGCTCGACGTTGAAGCCTGTCGCAGGAGCGGAGCGGAGCTACTGGCTGGCGGTCAGCGGTGACCGCTGTAGGCGCTCCGAGTGTGTGCGCGTACAGTGCGAAACAGATCTGTTAAACAAGCGGGGACTGGTGTCCCGTGTTGAAGGCGCCGGAGTGCGTCGCGACGACCGCAGCTGGCTGTGTCAGCTCCGGTGCAAGAGAGCAAACGAGCAGCCATCATGGGGGTATCGCATGCTCCACGCCTCGTGCCTGTCTGTTGAAATCGCTTTGCATGCGAGACCCTCCGCCCACTGTTAGTTCACCCAGATTAGTTTGGATCCTCGGTTGAATCCACGTTTGCATCTCGATCGTCTGGCATGGAGAAGCGACGAGGCCGGCGATAACGTGGCGCTGCTGCCCTGGCTGGCTGCATGCACATCCAGAGCGAAAGCTGTAAACACGCCGCGACGCGCCAGCCCTCCGGAGCAAGCTCCGTGCAAAGCTGGCTCGACGAACAGAGGCGGCTCAGACGCCGAGGCATCGAGGACGCTTTTTCTGTTTTGAAGTCAATTTTTGGCCAATCGCTTTGAGACTTGCGGGTGAGGTTCGCATTACCATTGGCTCTTTATCGCACGCGTTTTGGTACCAATTTTCGATCATGGCGATTGCCAGTGGATTTTTGTTGAAAAAGCTGTTTCATTTCGAGAATTTCAGCCAATCACAATCTCATATCGTTGCTCTCAAAAAATATAAATTGTTAAACTTGATCTTTAATTTAATATCAATTTGTACAGTATAAATGGGTCTTCTGGAGCTAAAACAGGGCTGAAAAATACCAAAAATACCAACTGCATTTCTAATAATAGGGAATAAGGACAGAGGAAAATGGCTACGACGAGCCGAGCAAAAATCCTTCATCTTCAAACTTCACATTCCGCAACATGCAAAGCTTCGACGACACGAGAGTGGTGAAGAGAGCTCGACTCGCCAACAAAGATGTGTGTTGTACGGCAGTTCAATTTGTCAAAGACAATCGCGGCTGTGCTTTGACATTTGAGGAGCGCCTGGACATCATCGCGCGTCAAGCCAGTCTTCGCAAGCCCGCCCCTGCTGTGTCCAAGAAGGAGTCAGTCACCAACCAGATTTCTCGATTGCTCATGCGGTCTAACAAAACAGTCAGGAAGGTGTGGTCTGACTTCGTCAAGCTAGAAGCAGTTCACGTATCGGATCCGCCAGCAAACCGAAGTGGGCGGATGACACGGATTCCCAGAAGTGTGGGGATTCAGTCAGCCGTTCGCAGCTTCATTCGCGGTCGTTGTGAAACACGAACTCGGACAACAGCAAAAGACGTCATGCATTTCCTTGTCGAGAGCAGCTTCCTGTCCGTCGATCTTACAGATCCAGTTCAAGTAAAGACAGCCGTGCGCCAAGTTCAACGATTCGTTCAAGATGCAGGGTACAGCAGAGGCGAGCACAAGGCAACGACGTTGAAGTTGTCCTCACAAAACGATTTGCGGCGAGCTGTGTACGTGCATCGGATGACAGACCCAGATATCAAGCACAGACGTATCGTCTACATGGACGAGAGCTACATACATCAGCATTACGCCAGGCACAACGATTCCCTGTACGATCCGACTGAAAGCGGCTACGTGAAGCCAAAACACAAAGGCCGCCGATTGTGTTTCGTCGCTGCGGTAATCGGCAAAGACCACGGAGTTGAGGACGAGGCACGTGCAACCCAACAACAAGCCGAGCTGTTGCTGGAGACAGTGGACATTTTCGAGGGCGGAAAACAGGCCAAGGACTACCACGGGATGTTTTGCCACGACTACTTCGTGAAGTGGATGACAACTCTTCTCCAGTGCTTGAAAGCGCGAGGAGTCTCTGGTACAATCATCGTTATGGACAACGCCAAATACCACAAGCTGCTTCCATCAACGACGCCAAAGAAAGGCGACCAGAAGGATACTCTCCTTGAAGCGTGTCTGAGGTACGATCTTGCTGTTCTGACTAATGCTGCAAAGCCCATCCTGTGGGACGCTTTGTCAGACCACATTGCGAAGAGCGTGGTTCCTGTGGTTGTCGAGATGGCGCGCGCGGAGGGGCACGAGGTAGTCTACCCCCCCCTCACCATTCCGACCTCCAACCGATTGAGATTGTATGGGTAATCATAAAGGGCGAAGTCGGTAGACAGTACCCCACAAGCACAACGTTTGCCGACATCCGCACAGGATTGGACCTTGCATTTCGCGGGATTCAGCCTTCGACTGTGCAAGGCTGCATCGGCACTGCAAACAGACAGTTGCTGGAACTGAAAAAACACCTTGACACCATGGATCAGCAGGATGAATCCTCCGACTGCGA